>CM040752.1:25211085-25351085 GCA_022829145.1 Albula goreensis
TTGTTTGCATGCATACACAGGTAATATAGTGCTGGAGTTGTTATTCATGGCCACCATAGGTTGCTGACAGTGCACATCGCATTGTTGTTACTATAAAAACTTGGGCACATCAAATATATAAACACACAATCTAACCATGTGAATCAATACATCAATACTCTATGCTGAGGTGCTAATGCAACAAGTTTGATCTGGGGGTTCCTTTCTGTACGATCATGTTCCTATACTCTATATAACTCATATGATCATAAAATAGAGATTTTATGATGGTTCTGGGGTTAAAACACATATTCAGATAATAATAACAGTATACAATACAATACTAACATTAACAGAATTTTGTCATCAGCCAGATAAAACCACAAAAGGTATATCATTTTAACTTAATGTTATATGTAAAGAGTAGAAACTTCATATTGGCCCCTTTGCCTGAGTGTAATTTCCTACTGCCTGTTAAACAATTCAATAAAACAGACAAAATTTTGAAATGTTTTAAAATGAGAGTCCCTGTTTCTCCATGAGTTATTGGGCCCTTTGTAAAAGCATAATTCTGTTAACCAAGCAGGCATAAGCAAAAGGAATGTGCACATGATTCTCACTGGGCTGCCCCTCACATCGGCAGCCATGGTTAGCACAATAAATTTAACAGACTTTATCAGGCTTGGTATGTATCCAAAGTACATTCTGAGTCCTGAACAGATCTTGGCAAGTAGCAGGCTTTGATGCACCACAAAGAAGGGGGTGGGGGGATTTGCAGTGGTAAATACATGTAGGTAAGAGAGCCTGTTTTTACAGGCACATATGTAAAGGAAAGGAAAGAAACAGGTGATTTTTTAAAGTAATGAGGGATCTCTACATTTACATTTCAAAAGAAAGCAGTTTCAGAAAAGAGGAGTTCCTCTGGTGGCCTCCTCTTCTGAAAAAAAATCTGGGTGTGATAGCACAGTGTTGAGATTTTGTTGCTAAGACAAGTGAACTTCCTGGTCCTCCTCTTCCTCCTCGTCCTTACCCGAGGGCATGGATGCCAGCAGGAGGGTGTCAGCCTGCACGTCCTCCTCATCTGACTGGACCACGGGGGTTTCGGCCCCCTCCTCACTGGTATCTAGACTGTAGGGGTCAGTGCAGCTGGAGGAGGTGGATGATATGCGAGACTTTGGCACCTGCAGTGAGATCCCAGTCTTATACACCTCTTCATCATCCTCATCCTCATCGTCATCATCGTCGTCCTCCTCTGGCCCAAAAGAAATGCAAGCAGAGATATTACCTAATAAAATCACATTATGCTCAGCCAGTCATGTCCTGTCAACCTCAGCCTTTAGCACAATGAGGTGTGTTTATGCATCATTTCACCAGATAACTGAATTGAAATTCCTTCAAAATAATAAGTATATTAACTGTTAGTAAAAAAGGCTTATTAAACAAATCAATCAAGATTATAGCTTGTACTAATATTACCCTCTGCCAGGAGTGATTCATCCACATAATCTTACAATTTGTGTGACAGGCTGTAAATGGAAACAAATGAGTTTTGGACTTTAAGCATGGGCTTAGATATAAATTGCTTCTTTTTGTTCACAGCTTAGTATACAGAATTCATAAGATTACTGTTGTAATACTACTGGATGTCAATAAGCCTCTTTCTTGTAACAACTATTAGCTAACCCATTGACAATGCAATGCCGTCTCCTGAACTTGGTCTAGCATCTTCTATAACTGGATGAAGCAATCAACTGCCATTATTTCAATGATCAAAGAGGACCAAAAGGACCATTTAACCCACCACCCCTTAATTCCTCTTCTCCAGGTCATAGGAGGGAATTCCAATGCTGTGCAGAGACAACAAGAGTCACGCATTGTAGTCTATATTGCTGTTGTCAGAGCATTATCACTATCTGATCTTGGGTCCCACCCTTTCTGCTGGGTGCAACAATTCCATGGTGGAGCTCTGTGGGTGTGCCTGCTGACTGATGTCCTCTCACCGTGCAAGCGGAGCGTGTACAGTTTTGATAATGCCTGGGACAGCGGCAGCCCACCTGGCAATGGGGAGGCCAGGATGCTCTCATCTCCTGCAGAGTTGAGGAAGACGTCCAGGGCCTCATGGTCAGAGATGTCCATGAGGTCCATTTGCTCAAGCATGTCCACGTTGACCTCCATGGAAGAGATGCTGCCAATGGGGGCTGCTTGAAATAGAAAGAGAAAGAGAAAGCTTTGCAAACCCTCATCATTGCACAGCATTGTTTAGGATCATGTCAGGTAACATCCCCTTTGATGATGGAACTGGAAAAATCGCTCTGTGAGAATACTTGAATGTTGATATTTCCCCATCACATAAGGAGGTTTGTTCACTGTATAATTGGGCGTGTGCGTTTACTGGTGAGTGAGTGGGTGTGCAAATTTTGGACTTAGTGATCAAGTAGGTGTGTTCTCTGTATGTTTACTAGTGAGTGAGCGTGCATCTGGTCTCTATGTGACTTGGTGTACATGTATTTGCTATGTGGTTCATTATGTGGCAAGGTTGATGCTTGTTTTCAGGATTGTCAAGTATTTGTGTGTATGTTCACAGGGAACTGTGTAGTTGACTGCATGGTTGAACGACTTGGCTGCACTCACGTCTCTTGTGCTCAATCTGCAGGTGAGCGTTGGACAGGTAGACATCCACATCATTCTGGAAGACCTCCTCGAAGAAGCGCTGCCGCTCCCGCAGCTTCATATGCTGTGGGGTGTCCATGTCCAGGACCCTCTGAGCATGCTCCGTCTCCGCTGGCAACCAGAGAAGCGGGAAAGAGGTCAGCATTCCAGCCACATCCTGTGGTGCCCAGCTGGGCTGATGTAACAGGCAACATCATTTTGTGTGTATGTGAGAATGTTGCGGCTTTCCCAACAAAGTTGATCTGTCAATAAATGGGATCAAATCCATGTGCTTATAGACACAGAGGATTTTCTCACTGTTTTGTATCTTGACAGGCTAACCATTTTTTATTATTAATATTTCTCTCATTGGGCAGAAAGATATTTTACTACAGCTGTGGGAATGATGTTCAGAATGAATAATAATCCCCTTAACCCCCATATGTTCACTTAAACCAGATTTTCTTTTGCCTAGTAACTCAGTATCCTGGGATAAAGTCTACTTTATGACTCTTTCAATTTTTTTCATATATTTATTTACAGAAGCCCAGGACTGTGTTTCAATTTCATTTTTATCCTGCACCAGCCACAAAGATGCCTGTGAATTTCTATATTTGCAGCACAAATCTCACCAGGGGAGATTCCTCAAAATGGGGAAAATACCTTGAACTTCCTGTAACATAAAACAAGGCTTATTGTATCAGTGAAACCACAATAAATGTTATTGAGACCAACACAATCTTATAACTCATGACTTTCTAAAACAATTTTGTTACCTATCTATCTAACCGTTGACTTGTTATAAGAATGAAAGAACCACTCTATCCTTTTGGCAAATAACATTGTCATTTCTGCTCAATCAAATGGTATATATCCATTCTACTATGAAATTAATATCTGGATCATCTCAATCTGTTTCAGAGACATGGAAGTTGTAACCTAAATGTAATTTACATTTTTACCAGTAGATGGCAGTAGGGCACAGAAGGAAAAAATAAGGATAACACGTCTCAGTAGTGGCTTCAGTAGTAATGGTGCAAATTGCAGGTTCACTCCCCCCTCTCACCTCTC
The DNA here is from genome assembly GCA_022829145.1 of Albula goreensis. Lineage (NCBI taxonomy): Eukaryota > Metazoa > Chordata > Actinopteri > Albuliformes > Albulidae > Albula > Albula goreensis. The sequence continues at coordinate 25,214,785 of CM040752.1, forward strand.
CATCTTTTTATTTATCTTATCATCGTTCTCCTCCCCTCATCTCAAGCATAGCATTCTCCTCTTTATTGAATTGCAAAATGCAGAGTCAGCAGGGCTGTAGTGCAAGGCTGGACACCTTTGATTTCCTGCCCAGGAATGTCCGAGCCAGTCAGGGAAGGCATGTGGCTAACAGCATCTTCTTTGAAAGGAAATCAATATGGACATCCCTCTTGAGATGACAAAAGGTTTGATTGAAGCTTGTGGGGGTGGGGGCAGGTGTCGAGGGTCACCACAGCAACATATTCCCAGTGCGCTGCACCATCCCTCACTGTCCCACATTCCTCCACTTCCAGAGATTTCTGCTGATGCTTTAAACAACCGCAACAGAGCAGATGCTGGAGCAGACTCACAGACCCCCTCAGTGCACCCTGCATGGTAGCGTGTGGCTGCCTGCACAGGTAATGTCCAGCACTGCGTTTGTGTTCTCTTAATCTGCCTTAAGCCCTGTGCCTTGATCCTATTGATCACTGTGCATCTGTGGAAACGGAAAGTGAGGATCGTCTCATCTCCTATTACCTGAAATCCTTCCCATAACCCCATCCTGTTTGTGAAAAGTGGCGGTTCTAGACCAATTTAACTGGGGGGTACAGACCGAGGCCAGTTCTTCTGTTAGAGGGGCCAGTTAAATTAGATCTTATTGTTCTTTGTTTTCCTCCTCCTAAAGTTTAGGGGGCCACGCTTACTGTCACCGGGGCACTGACCCCCGGCCCCCGTAGAACTGCCAGTGTTTGTGAATAGGAAAGACCAGTGCAAGACAAAGAAATGGGGATTAACAGGTGCATAGAGGGTGGCAGAGAGTTAATGAAAGAATGGAGGGAGAGAGCTGGAAAGAAAAAGAGTGAAAAAGAGAGACGGGTCAGATATGGACAGAGATAGCTGAAAGGGAACCTGTGCCCACCGACACCAAGCTCATGTAGTTTTGTAACTGCCGTATACCTCCTTCAGCAGGTCTCTACTGGATTTGGCGGGCAGAGTACAAATATACCACATGGCACCATGACTCATTTTCCTCCCCCCACTAATTCTTGGCAGGTGGCTGATGGGAAAATGATACATTATTATTCAGTATAGTGATGGGAGTGTGTGCTCACTGTGGTTACCACAGCAACCTACCATTACTCAGGATAGTAACCTTTCTATTTTGTTTGCTTTTTTTCTTAGTGAGGCAGGCTGTAAATAATCAGTGTTTTTTTTTCCTGTCAAAATAAGTATTTCATTTCATAATGAATGATGAATGGATGGATGAACAAATCAATACATCTATAAATGTTTGCATCAATCAATTTAGAATAATAAGTTAATATCTCAATAACTGAAAGAGCGAATGAGTACTTATGAAAATAAAGGGAATTTGTAAATGAAAGAATTACAAAAAGTAAAATTCTTGATGAATAAACTATGTATTTTTTTGTATTGAATGTATCATTTTCTTTACTAGTGGCTGTTTTATATTTCTATTCTGTTCTTCCTTTCATTACTTTATCCTTAATAATCTTTTGTTAATTTTTGAAAATTGGTATCTATTTATGCTTCCTTGACATTAGACATGTTCAAAGTAGAGGAGAGCTGATTTGGTGAAATTCAATCGTTCCGTCCCCAGTGCCCAGCTATGTTTCTTCTGAAACAAAACTCCAAATCCATCAGTTGCTTTGAATATTTATCAGTCACAGCTCTACTGTGTATTTGCCTAGAACTCTCTCTGTCTCATTGTGAGAGACTTAATCACATATGGTGTGCTCTTCAGATGCCTTAACTGTGGCTGTTTATGCAGAATGAATGGCCCCCTAGTCTCATTAAGCCATATATCACAGCCACTAGTTTATAGATGGTATTGAAATATATTGGCATGTTATATATTGATATAACATGAAGTTGCCTATAACATGAAGTTATTGAACAAATGAGGGGGTATTACTTTTCCAGGTATTTACATCAACTCCCACATCACAAGTCTGCCGCCATTTGTCAGTATTTCTTTAAGTAAAAACATGAAGCAAGTTTGGCTGAAGTGGGGCTTTAAACTGTTCTCATATATTGCTCAGCCTCAGACAGTTTCTTTATGTCAGTCAAACATGCAGCATTGTGTTGAAGAACTAAGGGATCTAAAGAAATGGTTTTAGTGACTCATACTGGAGAAGATATACCAAAGCCTCAGACCAGCCTTTGTTGACACTGCCGCTTACCTAAGGCAAAGGCCAACACTTTACCCAATCAAAATGCTGTTCAGAGTGGCCCTGGGTTATACAGCCACCATGACCCAGACAGTCAGTGAAAACTATGGTCTGAAAAAGCTGCAGAGCACAGAAGGCACAGCAGTGGACCATGTAACACATCTTACATCCACCCTCTCTGACTGCCTGTCAATATATTGATCTGCTCAATGTCAGCCGCTTCAGGATTTATGCCAGATTAGGGTCTGCATGCAGGGCTTTGGCTGATTGGATGGTTCTTTAACGGACAGTCTAAAATAGGTGTACTACAAAGAACACCTCAGCAACGCACAGAACCAGCACTACATTCTGACAAATGGGCATAGATTTTTATGGATAAGTTTATTCTCTCCATTTATGATGGCAGCAAGTGGTTTGCAACCGATAATAAACAGGCATTAAAAATATAAGATGCAAGTATTTTTATTGTCCCTCCATGGCCAAAACAAGTGGACTATAGATAACAACAGGCAAAGAGCCAGTAATTGTGGTCAGAGAATGGAGAGGCATGGAGTGTTCCTGGTCACGCAGGAGAGTTAGACAGGCAGCACTTACACCTGGGATGTGTCAGTACTGCTCTTGTTCTGTGTGGCCGTTGTAATGAAAGGAAGATGTGTTCTGCAGCTTCCTACCACTGCACTGCTCTGAAATGCATGCAGCCATGGAGCTATGATGCCTCCTTCCACTGGGATCCCCCAGAGAGTGAAGCAGGATGCTGGTAGCTGTCTAGGGACTGCAGCTTCACTGCATGTGATGGCAAAGTATAGCTCTATACCAGGGACAATGGATCTATAGTGGTTGGAGTTATCTACGATAATGGTGTGATGCATAGAGGTATGTACATATGTTGACACACATGGTCAGTTATGCATTTTTATGTTTGAAGTGGTTCCCTATATTAGGGGGCTCAATCACCTGCTATGGCATGTGTAGGGTATTTTTACATTTTTACCTTTAGTATGTATGGAATAAACCACAACTGGCTATGCAGTTGTATGTCATGCCAGCATGGTGTGATGTGAGCCCAAGGCAAAGAGCAGGTGCCATGAACCTCCCTGAAGTGGTCTATTTTAATATGAATGCACTTATTCCACTAACACCACAGCTTGTAAAATAAATAATCAACACCATCTAACAACATTACACTGAAACAAAATTGTTGTTGTGTTGTTGTCATCTTGTTGATGTAACTACTGTGCCATTATTTGTCAGCTATTTATTTAGCCAAGGTAAAAAACAGCAATAACTTTCACTTAAAAAAAGAAATGCTTAACTGTGTGTAAAACTGCAGGTGAGAAAAGGAGCAGACACTTGTTTGCTGCCTTCATAGCTAAGTCCAAGATTCCTGTGAAGTTTCCGGTCAGAGGAAGTGCACTGCTTTTCTATTTTGGGCACTGCAGGCCTGCCTTGTCAGGCCAGCTTAATCCCCACATGGGAGCTTCTGCTGGGAGAAGCAAAAATGTAAACCTGAGGGCTGCCTGGCTGACAGCAGCAACGCCTGGGTCTTCCAATCACACTGCGACACAATGTGCAGCCCCCTGACGATAATATCTCCAAACAGCTTACGTAAATGCCCATGTCCTTGGTGAAGAATTCCACGAACTCTACATGCCAGCCTCTTCTTCTGGAGAATAAAATCTGCCTTGTTTATTTCAATTTAGTACACCACAAAAGGCACAATAGTGCTCACGCCACCTTAATCTGATGCCTCTCTTATTTTCCTCCTCTGATTATCTTACTGTACAGTACAGATGGGCTGAATCTCAGCTTCAGCAGTATAAATGCTCAGTGAAGGATTAATCCTTACAATAAGCCTAGGTCCATTCCATTATGTGCATGGTTGATGCACTGTTCACTGAACTCTGTACTGTGAAGATTCACCGTCCTTTTTTCCTAATTTCAGACAATAAGGAGAGTTCTTAACCTTTCCTATGCCCCCTCTTTTCTCTCTTTCCTCTTCGTCTTCTCTCATTTCCCTAACTCCTCCTATTTTCTCTCGTATGACTTTCTGTCCTTGGACTTTGAATAATCATTATTCCTTCCTCCCCTGCTCATCTCATCCCGTCTCCTTCCTTTTCTTCTTTTTTCCATACCTTTCTCTTATCCCTGCAGTGTTTTATGCTCAGTGATAGGAGAGTAAATTTCCCTCTCAGTCTCAGTGCTGTGTTTGATCCCTCAGTTCCCCATAACTTGAAGGTATTGTGAACATTACACTTATATTTTATTAATTCTGCACATGCTTTTACTTTACAGGAACTTGCAGGAAGTGCATACATTCATCAACAAGTAAATTAGCATCTCATCTGTGAATAGCAACATAACACATGTGGCACTGCAAAAGAGATTAGCATTCAGAAGTTTTTGCAAAAACACTCTTCTTCCCTCCAACAATGGCTTTTAAAAGGTCACTTCTTGTACTGTCAGAGTTTACATAAGTGCGATCGTCGCACGACTGCCCACAAAGAGCGGTAAGGACAGTGAAACAGAGATTACATAATGAAGGCATGTGGCTGATCTCGCCCTGCCAAAAAGCGTTAGACCACTCAGCTGACAGGGGGACGAGCTCTGTGGCTGGGCAGCTCCAGGGCCCAGGTCGCAAAAAGACAATCGAGATGGACGTGGTTCCTCTGTGCTTCCCTCCCTGAGGGAGCTGCATCTCTCATAAAGCACACTGAAGAGTTTTGAATTCCAAGGGTTGGCAGCCTTACAATCACGCAGCACAAAATGTACCTGTTTTTCTTACTCATCTTACGTAATAAAACTGAGATGTGCAGCCACACAATAACTTTCTTGTTTGATACAGCACTAGCATGTTCCCTGTAGAGAGGCACTGTGAAGGATTTTTTTTTATCAATGTTCTCTGCATAATTTCTTGGTGAGATGACTGGAAAACAAGGAACTGCAATACTCTGAATACCTCAGTCAGATTTATGAAGGAATAAAACCACATGCTGCTGTTTCAGACCTGACTCCAGGCTAATTTACTGCATTAGAAGCGCAGCTTCCCCTAACATCACAGAAATACAACAAGCTCTGTGTTTTTCAGTGACTAGAGTTGTGTCATGAAGGATTTGTCACAGGTCTAGGATGTATGGGTGGGAGAAAATACAGATATTGGAGGATGGGTTGGGAATTGTGGAGTGAAATTCAAAAAATGAGATATGACTTTGTAACAGTACCCCTCCAGGTTCAGTTGCATACCCAGGGCTGAGTTACCTGGTTCTTCCTGATCCCCACTAACCTGTTTTACTCTGATCTCATTTCAGAACACTGACCATCTTCCACATCTCGACAGATACACTCTGCAGGTGTTCAAGAGGGGCATCATAATTGCTCTGTATTAATTGATAGGTATTCGCCTTTTTTTAGAAGTTAATGCAACTGGTTGTTGCTTCTCCGATTGAAATAGTTAGGAATGTTTTTTTTTTTCAAACAACACAAAGTATTCATTAGTAAATAAAGACAGGTGTCATATGACCACTATATCACTTGAACTGTTTGACGAACAAACTCTTCTGCATTCCTGAAAGAAGATACCGCTCTTCCAGTCTTCAGTACAGGTGCTTATTGCTTAGGGCCAGCAGGTGAAAAAAAACAGGCCCAGTCACTAACACTAAGGATTTGATAAATAAACACCTTTGAGTACAGCGACAAGAAGAGATTCATTTAAATTGGCCCCATTTTCGCTAAAATGTACTATGTTTCTTCACATAGGACTCAGCTTCTACAGGACTGGGAACAGTGTGGTTGTGTAACAGTGGCCTCCCTTCCCCATTTACTCAAAGGGGAGACTCAAATTCTCCTCACCAGCAGGAATTAAAAAGAAGCATTTCACAGAATGAACAAGAGTAGGGTCATGGGGGCAGGGAGACCCAGAAAGGAAGCTGGTTGAAAAGCTTGTTATTTCACCAGCGGAATGCACAATGAGGTTATGCTATGTTGCTGCAGACAATAGATGCTGCTTGCCTGACTGCTGTCAGCTCTGGTCCCATCCCCCTTGCTGAGTCAGTACAGAGGTATGAAGGGCTCGAGCACCGATACTGACAAACCCTTAAGTGGAAACGCCCTGGGAATGATCTGAAAAATAACTGTTACTTCCACACACATGCTTTACAAATGACTGGTTTCTTCGTTGAGTGATATGCCGCCTATTGTTAAATTGGTCAAAACAATCATACAATTTCAATGCACCTCCTTTAAATCCTTTCCAAGTCATTGCATGTTTTTCTCAGATGAACACAGATGGTGTTGCTTAGCAATAGCTCAGTTATGGGGTAGTGTGTGACACTGGCATGCTCGCATGCCCAGGCTAATGGTCACAGAGCCAGGGTGCTTCACAGGCCCAGTGTTGACTGTCTGGGTAAAGCTGGGAGAAAAACAGAGTGGCCGTTGCCAACTTCCCTGAAGGCAAAAAAACAGCCAGTCATTTTTAAACTAATGGTGAGGCACTGTTTGTTCCCTCACTTTACTGGTACTAAAATCGGATCCTGGCCATGGCAAGGTCATGTCCTTCAGTAAAATTCTCTCCCACTGTTCCTCTCTACAGACTTCAAACACCCAGCATCGTAATGCCACATTGACCAGATTGTGATGGTCTGAATCAGAAGCTAACTTACTTGGTGCTTAGCATTAAATTTACTCAACTTGTGTGCAGAACCGGAGTCATTGCTCTATTTTTCCATAACCAGTGGTAATAATTGTACTACTCTAGGGATTACTATTATTATTACTATTTATTTCGCACTTTCAGCTCTCATGACGCTACAGTTTGTAGGACATGTTTACAGTAGTCACATTTTCTCACACTCACATAATGTTAAGATTTCAAAAAGTGTTTGCGAGATTATCTTGGAATCCAACAGGTTACCGTCAACTATTAGTGACATAGTGAAAGTGCTTTTTCACAAGCTGCAGGGTCCCAGCAGAGGCTGTGAAGAAGCCCCTTAGTTTGCCTGAGTAGCAGCAACTGCTCTGTTTTGACAGGTAGTGCAGAGAGCAAAGCCACGCGATGCTGGGCCGCAAGACCAGAATCCACTCCCTGCACAGACCAGGAGGGTGCGCTCTTACGTAAGCCTCGCGCCCGCATGGCAGCTGTGTCATTAATGTGATTTATCATGAGGGCTTTGCGAACTTGCCTAATGTCACTGCCATGTCAGACAGAGTGCCTCAGTAATTTCTTTGATGTTTTCGGGGAAGTTGGAACCACAGCCCCACACTCCTTCCAAGTGATTAAATAGACTGTGCTTCCAGACCCCAAACAAAACTATCTGGAATAGCGCCATGGTTGTAATATCCATTTAAGTCGAGAGCTGAAGAACTGTGCTTTAGTTCAGACATTTTGAACTTCTTTACATATATTTTCCCCCATCTCGCAAAAATGGTTAAACTTTGGAATTGTGTTTCATTTTACATTGACATATAATCTGACATGGATCCACATAATGCCCAGGACTCTCCCTGTCTGTGTTTGACCTAGTCCAAGGTAATAGCACTATGGGTGTGATTTAGCAGTAAATAAGTTGAATAGGGCAGCCCATTCAACCAAAACATCTCCTCCTTTCCATTGATTTTTGGAAGCCATTTCTACTCAGCTTCATTAAAAATACGGGCATTCAGTTTCTCCACACATTGACAATTATCACAACAGCCACTTATTCCTGTTGGAAAAGAACCCACACCAATTAGGAACCAGTTGAACAGAAAGTGAATGAGTTCAAAGTGTTTGGTGACCTCATTACAAAAAAAAATGTACATTTCATGTGAAAGATAAGGGTGAAGTAATGAGGTTGTTTGTGATCTCAGAACATGATGTCATGCTGTTTCAGTTTATGGATGAGTGTAGGAGTCTGTAGATGGAACTAAAGCTGCCTGCCTATCTGTGGGTGGAAGGCACAAGCGCTCCTCTGTCACTGCAGCTATCTGAAGACGCTAGCTATATCCTCAGTCTAAATCATTCCTGTTTTTCTCCAGATGCAAGTTGACCCATCTTACCCATCTTACCCAGTGTTCATAGTTATTTTTATGTATTACTATGTTTAAGTGGGAATCTGTTGTGGATAATGTTGTTATGATTTAGATTTCAATGATTTCATTTTGTTACGCAAAACATAAGTATGCATTTAAGAACTTAGAGGAAGCATCAGTTAACATAATTGATATCATTTTTAAAAAGTTACATTTCAATGTTTAGCATTTATGATGCAGATATAAGCATTACCCAAATAAAAAAATGTCCTTTTAATTTGACATGATACTCTGCTCCGAGCAAAGACATGCACTCTTAGATAGACCTGAAGACCTCTTACCTGCAGTATCTATCTGGAAATACAAATCTACTGAAACATACTGAACATACCTACCATTTAATCTTCTCTCCTAACCCCAACTCCTAAGCTTGTCTGTCTGTCTGTCCTCATTTTCTATTCCTGACATGTCTGCAATCCTCATCCAGGTTTCTGAGTCCAATTGTATCATTTTTAAACTTTTTGTCTGTCTGTCTGTCTGTCTGTCTGCATTCACAAGAAAATCCATATATGTCCGGACAGCCACTGGCAGAAACATACCTGATGAAATGGACAATTATTCAGACTAAATATTACTGTGTATCTGTTGGCACATTCACTCATTATCAACTGTAATACATATGGCTGTACTACCAGTGAAACCTTTTTTTGACAATGAACATGATTTCCCATCTCTCCACTCTTCGCCAGCATGAAAGCCCAACCGTCTGATAACTCAGCGTTAGCCCAGCCTTTTCCCAGAGGAGCACTGAAAGTCTCACACTGCTATTGACTGCCTATTATCTTCACATCTTTAGTTTTAGATGCTTTATTTATGGACTCTTCTCAATCTGAAGCCCCTGTCTGGGAACCATTCCAATGATGAGCAGAGTAAATTATTCATGGCCCTGAGCACATACGAGGCAGAACGGCCCGCGCCACAATAACTGTTCACACAGTGACATCATTATCAGCCCAGGATGCTGCATTCCACAACAATAACGGCTTTCAGTCAGGGTTCCGCCATTCTCATCTCAGACAAAGGGTGAGCATCGCAGGGGGTTTGAGTTGCATGGGATTAATGGAGCACAGTTGGGCTGATGAGCATTTTGATGTTGAGCACCAGGCCAACCTTCACCCCATCCCCCAATCCCCCTTCACCAAGACCACAAATAACCACAACGGAACATAAGGTAATCAATTAATCAAATATCTTTCCTTCGCACAACAGTCATTTATAAATGCTAATGAGTAATCACCTATATTTTTTACATGCATTTATTATAAATTAAGTACAGTGGACAACAGGTTACAAATGGACACATTCCAATATATTTTCATACAGCTCTATATGCCTCTACAGTATATCATGTATTTAATCATCTTTACTCATGTTTGGGTAATGTAAAATTACCTTTTAATAATGGATAAAAAGTTGTGAATGTAGTTTGCAGAACAGAACTTTTTTCAGACATTGGCTATGTAAATCCAACAAAGACTAGTAACAGAGAGTCAGACCAATCCTTGAATATACCTGCTGTGCTAGTCCAAAAGCATCCACCTCTGTCTGTACTGCACATTTAGATGAAATCATTTGAAGTCAATTTGTTGTGAAGTAGCTCCTGAGGGTACGGTTTGTTTGTTTTTTCATCCTTGGAAGGATAGAGTGCATGAGACTCTCTGCCATACCTTCAATTCCCCAACCAAACCATTTAGCACTTAAGTCAAGGGTAAGCGTAGCATATGATGTGCTCTCCTAAGACAAGAAATCTGTTTGCTGCACTTGCCCTCAACAACCACTTGGAATTCAGTCAGTTATGCCTTCTGTTACATGATAAAGTGACATCACCCTTCATGGGAGCAGAGCTGTCCTTGGATCGGCCCACAGTACCCCACCTGCTAAGCCCTTCTCCAGCCAGCATTACCCCCTGCCCTCCAGTTCCTCTATTAACACTCTGCTTTGCTGACACACCTGGATATTCGAAATTCATTGGCTCTTCGGATGCTGGTTGAACAAACTGTCTCCACAATTTACAATGACATGTGTTACAAAGCATGTTAAAAAGCAAAAAGCACAATCCTATGAAACAGGGAGCTCCAACATGTTCCAGATATTGATGACAGGGGATACTCCTCTTAAAAATGGTAAGTTCAGAATCATTTTATGAGAATGGTAAGATTTGTACTGTGGCAGGGATCTTGCCAATGGAGATGTCAGTGCTCTGATTCATGCAGCAGCAAATGGGAGCAGTGATGAATGGAACTGAGTTTCACCCTCCTGGGCAGAGAGAAATACTTGTAATATATCATGCATTGTGAAGGTGATGTCACTTAGCCTTAATGTCACAGTGTATCTAAACATATTGTATACAAATTCAACTCTCTTATTAGTGTCCTTGGCATCAAGAGAGAAATAATTGAAAGAAAAACAACAAACATTATTAAATATATACTTTGGCTATACAGCTTGGGGTGTTGCTCTCTGAAGTGCATATTAATTAATGGAGACAGGCTTAATAAAAGGCTAATATGGGCATACGGTACGTCCCAGAAACTCCATGTGGGTACACTTCATACCCTCAATGGTGCCACTGTACAACACAGAGGTCACACCGATTCTTTCAAAAGTTTTCTTTGCCAAGGGAAGAATATCTGTTTGAGTTTTTGAAACACAAAGAAGAAGAAAGCACAACCTTATTGTTATGTAAAGTTCTATACTGAACTCAGTCAGGGGACAGCTGCAGCTCTTGGTACATTTCCTCTGTGACGAGCTCTTTACCACTTATCTTTGCTGCTGTGAGGCACTCCAAACATGGTTAAACATGGTATATAAGTGCAGTTGCAAACCTCAACAGGATGATGATAAAACATCTGTAAGCATCATAGCATCCTGTAGGTTTGGGCTCTCTCTTCTAGCATGTCACTTGAGTATGAAACATTTCAGACAAGGCAATGAGATGTTTACTATCAATAGTATTGATCTTGGATTGAATGCTGTTTTGTTGTGTCTTAGGAAATCCAGCCACAGCTGCTGGGCTTCACGTTGCTAGTGTTTGAAAAGAACTAACAAGTTAATGCAATTTTTTCTTTGGATTAATATTTTTTGTCAAACTCCAAATGGTCCAATACTGCCCGAGAGAGCTTACATATTATATTCCTGTATATATTTCTGTTTCTGCATTATAGTACTGTATATATCTACATAAACAATCTGCTCTCAAAGTTTGTAAATAAAAATGAGGCTTGAAGAGTCAAACATCTCAACACATTGCCTTTCAATGTCAGTGAAATGGTCTTATGATCAGATCAGTCTCATGTTGCTCTCTCTAAACTTCACCATAGAAGTACAAGCTTACAATGAGAGATTATTTTCAGGTAGGCTATTGATGGGAATTTTAATCATGGCTGCAAATCTGTTAATATATTAGACATTACAATTAAGGGCACCATGCCCGTGTTTCAGTGCTTAGGGTTAAAAACAAAGGCATGCCTATCCATATAATAAATAAATTGTGTATATATATATATATTTGTGCCAATTTGTGCACAAAATACCATGCTAAAAGGGGTTTCTTTACTGAGTCAGAACTGGCCCTGCAGGACAGGCGAGAAGAGAAGGTCAGAGGCTGAGTAAGACATTGTGAATATCCTACCAAATGAATCTGGCTGAGACCATGTCTGTCTCTCTCTCATGGAGACTAGCATGTCCATGCTAATCAAAGGATTACCTCTGAGTAGCTTAGCCTGCACTGGAATAAACCTGGGAAACCTGAAGGATCCCTACAAAGATCTAATCTTTTCTCCTTTTCTTGTTTATTTTTTTAGTGACCGTATGTCATTTGAAGCAAGGGGTCACCTTTACTACAACACTGTTAAATGATCTAATCTCTCAATGACCCTGTAAAATGATAGCACTTAAAAGGATTGCTCTGGTCATCATTGACTTTGTCCATGTGATTCCCAAATTTTAGATAAAGAGGAAGGAAAAAATCAACAGTAGTCTAAACAGGAATGACATTAAAGGTAAAAACAGTGACAGATTTATTTTCATTCAGACTTTTTAATCCAAAATTTAGTCAGAATTGACATCAGTACAATCTAACAACAGAGCCATTGTGAGACACCCTATAAAAAGCACCAGCTATGTTGTACAGGTCTGGATGAACTCCCAAAGAACACTGAAGGTTCAGAGAAGATACAAGGAGATGCTGTGTGTGGGACTACGCAGAATACATGCTGTAAGGAGCACTATGAGCTTCAGTCTGGCTCCAGGGGGAGCCACAGCCACCCTACTCTCTGGGCCTGTGGAAATGGGCATTACGTAAGGATCTACACTGCTGTCTTGTCTATCATGGTGTAACACAGTTCAGCACAGAGCACTTAATCAGAGTCAAACGCAGCTGAGCACAGACCACAGAGCAGAAAATGTGTCTCTCAGTATAATATAGTGTATCAGAGATCCCTGGCTCAGTCTGTCACAGTCACAGTATAACTCAATTTATCACAAAGCACTACCTTGGATTCTAAAACAATGGAGAGCTAATGAATTCTAATATAGTCTAAAATAGCTTAGATTAGAAAACACCAGCTCAGACCCACACAACGTCAAATACATTATCAGAACAGTACCACAGAGCTTAACAGAGTATAACACAATTTACTACAGAGCACTAAATGTACAGTCTGAGGTATACACCGGAAACCTTTCTACAGCATGCAAATGAAACAGTGAAATAATATGTGTTGGAAAAGTTTGTCATTGTGTAAGACATATACTCTAAAGCAAGACATACACTCTGTCTGTAAACTCATTAAACCCCTATTTCTTGTAAATGGGGTTGATCGCCTCTTTTCACATGACATGGTTATGCATTGCCATAATGATGTGAGTCACAAGGCTTGATGACTAAACCATTCATAGAAACCACTGGGCTCAGAGCAGGAGTAGTGCATGACAGTGATAGCAGAACCCAAAACACCCATTTTACCGCTCCCAACCAGGAAATAATTAATGAAAAGAGAAATTGAAAATTGAATTTTTTGAGTAAGGATCTGTCACACAACACAATGAATACACCTACAGCTGGCTGAAAGCAATAAGTGCTAATGCCAGACATAAAAAGCACAAAACCAAATAATAAAAAGTATTCCCACTGGATGTTTGCTTCCAATTATCTTCATAGCACCTTTCTCTGTAATGCCTGAGTGGATACAACATTAGAAGAGATAGCGCATCAACATTTTACTATTTGCTCTGAAAGAAAACAGGCTTCCAGTATGACGATCTGTCAGAAGATGCTGTATGAGAATTTTCTGACTGTAGTCTCCTCATCTACACCCAAGGGGATTCCATGGCAGTCTCAGAAATAGGGCTGATATAGCTGTTTGTTTATAAACACAGACTGGTCTCTGTACAGTGCTCCACCAGCAATGAGTTTAACACCTCCATTTCCACACACAAAGGAACAGCAAAGCCATTCACTTTGTAAGGGAATATCTGTCTGGGTGCACATGCAGAAAAACACATAATTGGTGAAGTGAAGCTGTCTGTTATGTGAATTTGAAGTGGTCCTGATGCTGATGAGTTGCAGGTGTATCCATCATTTTCTCTCAAACTCTAAGGCCTGACATGGATAGTGACAATCTCACCAGTCAGTACAACAGTCTCGTTTTGAATCAGACACATTGTCTAGGCAAACCCTAGAAATAATTTTCATCTCCTGATGTAGATTATTTTTCAATTTCTGAAATATAAACCACATCAAACAACCTTTGCCTTCATGTTAGACTCTGGTACAGATATTGATCTGGTCAGATCCAGTTTCCAGTTGTCTGGTTAAGTATGGCTTTGTCAGCAACATGGGGTTTTCAACCAATCACACAACATACAAACACATGCAGGCAGACACACACACAAATTCTCAGGGAACATTCCTCCCCTCAACAAGATTGCATCCCAAAATATTGTCATGTTTTATAAGTTTTGAGTCACTCAGTGGATCCACAGAAAAGATCAGTCCAAATAAGGAAACATGCTGAATGGAACTACAGAGCGAGTTATTGAATGATGACAAAGCCAGACATTACACTGGTCAATTTTTACCACACTAAATATGGCAACAGGAATATTTAGGAAAACAGCTTTTGAATACAGATGTTGAATGCATATTCGGAAGATGCCAAATGTGTGTTTAATTCATGAAGTTCCCTTAACTTAAATGAAATCAGACTGTGTTGTCAAAAACTAAAATTGTCAGCATATCCATTTGGCATTGTAAAGAGGATATTGAATTTTACACAATAACAATGATTCACCAATATTTACACTGAACCAATATTTATACTGAGAGTATCATATTCTGGAGCGCTGTAAGTATTCTTCAGCAGTACAGAATACAGTCAGAAACAGACTTTCCCCAGATCACGCTCATTCCTTTCTCTCCATTTGCAAAAAGCCAAAGTGTGAAGACTCTGTGAAGAAATACTTACAGGAAAGCCGCTTGTTGTGGTTGGTGGGTCCTGATGAGGACATGATCCAGTCCAGTCCAGCTGGAAGTGAAGAGAAGGATTTCAGTGTGCAGTATGTGTGAGTGTGTGTGAGTGAGTGTGCACGTGGGTGTGTTTGTTTGTATGAGTAAGTGTGAGTAAGTTTGGAGTGGTTTGTGTGGAGTGGTTCTTCTCTCACTGCATGTAAATGAAGATCTGGACTGCACTATGGAAGGTCATTTTTCATTCTTCCTTTTCCCTCACTGTTTTGGAGACGCACAGGAGTCCTGAACAAGGATACAGGGAATAGGTCTCAGTGTCTGTCTTCCTCTCTCTCTCTCTCTCTCTCTCTCTCTCTCTCTCTGAGTTAGAGCGCAGTCCCCTGCTGGGCCTGGACACTAGCACACAGCAGATTAGACTACACAGAGAGGGTTATGGCCACGTGGCCTGTACCAAGTGGACAGTAACACGGGGAAGAGCGTGTAGACTGTGGATGTGGGAGTGAGAGGGTGGAGGGTGAATCTTTTACATAATGAGGTGGAAGGTACCAAAAACACAGGGACTGCTTTTTTCTTTCTTTCTTTTTTGTCTATTTATAGCATTTTATCTTATAGTGAAAATGGTACAGAACAGAATAATGGGGTGAAAACTGATAATGATTCAAAATAATTTAAGCTCAAAGTATTTCACCATTGTTCATTAGAACAGTATTTAAGGCAGCAATGCTACTTTTGGAAATAATGTAGTATTTTGTTATTCCTTGTTATATGATAACTATATTTTAAATAGCCTTGTGTTTCAGTTTTTTTTCAGTGTTTCAGTGCTGTTGTGTCTATTGATCTGATATAAGTAATTTGCTAAAATTATAGCAAGAACTAAGAATAGATTTGAAAATGAATAAGAAAATTGTGGTTTGTTTTATGAATGCTTGCTATATGAAAACTAACCAGAAATATAATTTTTATTTAGTATCAATTGTGCCAAAAATATTTGGCAAGAGACAGGACTGTGAGGAGGGCATTGGGTTGGTCACAGGTGAGTATTTTCCCACCCTGCATTTGGACAATGTGGGCCTTAAAATCTATTTTTGGTTCTAAGTTTATTTAATATCAGATTAATTGAAACACATTAGTAGGAACTTGTATTTTTCAGAAGGGCCTGTTATCGAATTCATTTCATCCCTTCTAGGTAAATTGTGGGTGGCTGCCACCTATTGGTCTATTCCAGGAAATGTAGTTGCAGGGCAGCTATGACAGCATTAAACACAGTGACTCAGGTGTAAAGGAAACACATCTAACACTAGCCAATGTGCAGATCTCAATGTGCAGATCTCATACTATGATCACTGTTTGATGACAGCACTAATCCAGGGATAACCATTTCATTTGTGTTCTTTAAATATTGTTAAATAGACACAGAATTAACTGCTAAAGAAGATTTGAATAATGAAGGGAGTGTGAAACATAGAGAGGCACCCATCCAAAAGGATTTCATTTTACCCTGTGGGCGAAAGGAGTGGCATGATCCATTTCAGGTTGGCAGCCTTCAGTTCTCCCTCTGCAAATGAAGAGGCTTGCCTCTGGAGACTAAGTGCTCTATGTGAGTGGGCAGAACCTACTGTGATAAGTTAACATCTGATCCCTGCCGCAGAAAGAGAGAATGAGAGCAAGCCTGTGTTTGAGCAAGAGAGTGGGAGCCATTCCTTTGCTTCATATGCAGGACTTCTGTGCTTCTCCAAAACAGGGAGAGAAAAGGAAGCATGAGCTTCCACAGTGGAGACAAGAACTTCCTTTACTCGCACTGAAAGAAGAACCACTCCACTCACTCACCCACACAATCACAACCATGTGCACACTCATACACACACACTTACCCACTCACCCAATCAACCCTATGCATCCCTGTGTTTTTCTGATTTCTTTAGTCTAAGTGCATGACAGAAATGAGGAGGGAATCAGCCTGCTGATCTGGCAGTGTGAAATATGCATGAAGCCAATCTGTCGGTGAAATACCTGTGATGGCAGTATCTGCTCCCTCTGATTACCCACTGAGCAGAAGAAAGAGGACTCGCCTGTAAAACAAAGGATCTTATCTCACTAGTACAGCAGACAAAGAGCAACTTCCATTATCACTGCAACTCTTCCAGTCAGTCAGTGATGAGGAGTACGAGTTGCTTGCTTTGAAAAACAAAACAACAAATCATAACAAGCCAAAATATAAAGTTGCCAGAATAATTAAGCAGAGGCTTTCCTTCTGGCTCTGCTCTGCAGCATCATTTCACAGGCTCAGCCCCATCCTCCTACACTCATATGCACTGAGTATGCAATGACAAACTGGATGTTCTGCATTAATCTCTGTACTGTCGGTGAATCAAAAGCCTGTTGTGTTGCTGCTGGTCTCCAGGGTCTTGTTGGCCATGTGGAGCCGCAACACAGCACTTGGTATCTCAGAATAGCGAGAGTAGCAGCTAATTGGTAGGAACAGACGAATGGATTTGTTTTGCTTGGGGACTTGAGGAGAGGACATTCTGTCAGTTAGACTGAGAGGTGATATGGGCATGTTGTTATACCAACCCCGGGTAGGATGTGCTCACAAGGGGAAAGGTCTGTGCTCTTTACCAGCTGCTGCAGGCCTTAACAATTGCATTTGTCAGGCCCTGTGAGGAACTCTTATCAGCGAACAACACCCCCCACACCCAAAACACACTTCAGACTCCAAGCACGCATGCTGTATAAACAGACACAGTGACATGAATCAGAGCTGGACAGATACAAACAGAGAGGTAACAGATGCAGCTCTGTGCAGCAGAAGGCTGGCAGTAAAGACCCACTTCAGATTTTGCTTTGTTTTCCAGAGCATTGGTCATGTTGTTTCCTACTGGCTCATACTAATCCAGTGACAGACATTTTTACTTCAATGCTCTTATTTTAATGACTTTTAACTTGGGTATTTTTTATTAAGCAGCACTCATTTTTTCCAAAACACAGTTACTTTTTCGTTTCATTACTTTGCCACTCCAATATGGAATTTGTAGGTCTCTGCTTTGCTTCTGTACTAAGCTTTAATGTTTCAGATGGACAGTGGGTATGTTTTTAATGTTTCAGATGAACAGCGGTTATGTAGTAAACTATTCAGTTTGCTGTTAGGTGTGTATTTGATGTTGACTTCTCTCAGGTTGTGCCATTATTATATGTCAACTGAACACAGCAGAGTTGGTGTGGTTAGTGCTCAGGTGAGCCAAGGTCCTAACTGAAGTGTGTTTGGATGGCCATTAGGGAGAACACTTCACTATGTAACTTCACCAACAAGTTGGGGATCTTTGACATTACAACAATGCTTGGCTGAGGAGTTCCTACTGGTCAAGACAAGAGTATATCTAGTTGAAATGTGGAGGTTTACAATAGGGAAAAGTTTGAATGTGACCTCTTGAAACAAATCCAGTATTTGATATGGCTGTAGGCACAGGTCGGCATAGCTGGCTCTGACAAGAGAGCTGAGTTAGTCAGGTGAACTCTCTTGGCTAAATAATAGAATAGCTTAACAAATAAACTCTGCCATAATTGTCATGTAAGTTACAAGGAATGTGGCTATACTTTATGAAATAAGAAATGAACAAATGAACATCAGCAAGTATATGCACATAAGCAAATTATAAAAGTATTGTGGTTAGCAAGTGTTTCAGTTTTAGTCATCCTTCATTAAGTTACCATTAGTGATTCAGCTGGTTTGTTATTCATCAAATGTTCTCAGATATGTCAGCATTCCCATTTTTTAATGTATTCATTATTTTACATAATTTTAATCATAATCAAAAAGAATGGTAAATCAACAGGTGGAGGGATTATATATTGGTCATTAGAGTCCTTTTCATCATAACTACAATTCTTTAGATGAAATGCCCCAATCTAATTCTTAACATGCATGCAAACAGTAAGGACTCACATGACAACTAAAATTCCTTGTTAGGAACTGGTGGTATCCTCTGTAATTGTGGGAACCAATCTGACTAATTTGCTCATGAGCATATGTGTAATCTCATGGAATGTTTGTGCCATCTAGTGGCAGGAAGGAATATTGATATTTACAGGCCAGTTGCAATGCGCACAAACAAAAATCATTTTTTGCACACACTTGTTCAGGAAGCATACTGTTCTTAACTGGCACCTTTCTTTTGCATATATAATCATAGTTTTGAAAAAGGAAATGTCTACCTTATATACCTTTATTGCTGATTTTCACAAAACTTTTTGAGATATTAAAAAGTTTTTGAGAAAAAATGGACGGTAAGAACTAAGCTGTAATTATGTGTTTAGTTACAGGTCTGAACTTCTTTGTTAACTAGCTGAGGAATCCCAGTATGTTTTAAATGATTGTTTCCTGAAAAAAGCAATGTGAGCTTCTGTCAGGTTGGGTCAAACAAAAAAACAAAAACAGCATGTTTGAGCTCACTTATGAACTACTGGACAAATTAAGTAAATGCAAATTTATAGTACATATTCAACTAAATAAATAAAATGCATCTCAAACATTGTAATATATGAGAATATGTAAACATGTGTCATATATGAGAAAAAAGACAGAATTTTCAGACTGGATAATCATATGGGTCCTCTCATATGACAATGTATACAAACATTTAAGGAATACATAACCACATTTGTGTGTGTACATTTATGTTGGCTGCTTTTGGAAGCTGTGGCCCCTTCACCATAGTTTCAGCTGAATGCATCAGTACCAAACTGAAGCCATTGTCCAGATCTCTGTAAATGCCCAGTGATATTCTTAAAAATCACACAAACACGATAAAACAGTGTGTTCACTTGTGTGTGTGTGTGTGTGTGTGTGTACGTGTGTGGGTGTATGATAATGTGTGTATGACTCTTTGTGTCACACTTGTCCTCATGCAGTCCCTATCAGTACCAGCTTCCTTTTTGAAACTGCGGAGTTCTCTCATTTTTCAACATCGTGGTCTCTGATGTGGCTAATGAGTCATTACTGGAGTGTAAACATACATTCACACACATTCACTCACACACACACATGCACGCACACGCACACACACATTCAAACACACACACACACATACACACACACACACAAAAATGAAAATGGATAAACATAAATGCACAAATCTGTCTGGCAGCTTGCTTTGGACACAAAAACTTGCTTAAGACACACTTGCTTAGGGTACACCAGCAACTGCGGCTAAGACCTTCATTTGATGGAATATGTTACAGACGTTGTTTTTTTTTCATGCAGCGGTTAATGGTCTCATATCAGTGTCAGTCAGAATTTCCATGCAGAAGAGGACAAATTCCATCCCAGAATGCTGAGCAGTTTGCGTCTGCCTGTACAGATCTCTCAGCATCAACAAGAGCTGAATGGTTATGTGGTTAAAGGGTAGGTGATAACACTCTGCCTGTTGTGTTGCTGCATTAGCTAATATCCAGGACAGACAAAGGGGCTGGGAAGCACTGACAGGGGAGTAATCAGAGCAGGAGCTGAGGAACACTGAGCTCAACCCTGATAACAATGGTGGCAGTCATTTGAAAATTATGTACAATGGGTAGCAAATTCAGTACTGAGAAAATCTGAATATGATATTTAAAATGTCAGACATAGTGGGTGGACTCTTGTTCAGTTATTTTGAAAGGGCACAGTTTGAAAGAGCTATATGTCAGTTGGGGTTATTCTTACAATCCATCTACCATGACCTGTGTGTTTGATATAACCAATACTGCACCAAGGTCCTGTTTACAATATGTCTTAGTCGCTGTTTGCCTCTCGTATCACAATATTTCACATTACAGCATAGCTATGCATTGGCTTACTATCTATCAAGAAAACATGCTTACATTTTAGTCAAAGTATTTTGCTTTGCTTAGTCAAATTCAAATATATTTTGCTGGCATAACCTTATATAGTATTGTAAAAACAGTCCTTTATATTAAAATAAAACTGAAAAATAAAATAAAATAACTGCCTAATCATATTTAATTTAATTAAGTTTTTTTAATGTAATTTTACACTGTGACTTGTAATTAATCCATACAAAATATTATATATACATCAATTAATATGTATTTAATATTCATATTTAATTGTATTACTAAATAAAGGTTTTTTTTTTTTTTTACATTAACAACACCTACTGTATAAATGTAGAGAAAACAGTTACCAGCATAGGGTCACATTATGTCTGTCTTTATGTCATTCTATTCTGTATTGTAGCATGAGGTGAGTCAGACCAGAGCTATTTTCAACAGGCTGAGGTGTTTGGAGTATCAGTCTGACTGCATTACTGTTGACCTTACATGTCTCTGTGGAAGATTTGTGTCATTCACAGCCATTTCCGTTTCTCTTCTGTATTGTTTGAGAGAAAAGAGGAACGGGTATTTTTTGTGGGTAAATTAAAAAAGGGAGAAAGGCCAAGATGCCCGCAGCATGGATTTATCAATGTTCTGCGAGGCCATGAGGGCATCAGTGTCTGTGAGTTGGTGTTCTTCTGAGCATGGCACAACAGCTGAAGAAAACTGTCCAATATCAAAAGTGCTACCACTAACTTTCTTACTCTTGAATCCTGAAACAAATCTATTTGTTATGTCAACTGTGAGAGGTCTCTCAGCTCTGTACTTGTGCTGTATGCTACATTTTCATGAAATTGCATCTGAATAGGTTCTTCGTGTTATTGGAGACACTCTTAACTGCTCAATACTGTGCTGCACAGTTTTGAGTCAGATCAGTTACAAACCCAGTCAAATTTCTGAAGGCTGGGCTAAAATTAGTGGATGAGTGATTCAGAAAGAGGGAAGCAAAAACAAAACTGCAACACAATCAAAATGCCAATGCTACATCAAAGGCTTCTTTAGGGTTTTTCACACTGCAGATGGATGGTTTGAAATTGGAGAGCTCTGGCTGTTTTAAGTGTTTCTGTTATATATTTGAGCCGATCGGTAAGGACAAACGGATAATAGTGGTTTAGGGCCTACTTGATGCCTTACGATGAGATCATGGCATCAACACCACACTCAGAAAAAAGAGCACAGTGCTGTTTGCTTTGACATACACAACACATGATGTACAATTTCTGATTTGTCTTGGGGCCCAGGAACTGGACGCAAGGACTAATCAGTTTGCCCCCTAATCTGCCTATGCTCTGCTTTAGAAACTCCTCTGAGTTCTTCCTCTCTGAATTCACTTTCTTCTTATGACATTTGGAGACTTATTTATAGACCCAAAAGCATTCACTCCTAGTTTGAGATTTATTAAATAAAGACTGTCTGTCTGGAGCTGGAAAATAAATAGACATCTCAGACACCCTTGAGAGGATAAAGAACATGACAAAGGGAACTGAATGAAAGACACGCAGGCTTTTAATTAAATCCTATTTTATCCACAATGAGTGTGCGCCCACATTGTGTCCTGGCCATTCACTGGTGTATGGTGTCTAAGACTCCAGTCCAGACACCTGGTAACCTTCAAAGCTGGGGAAGCATACCTGTGTACGTGGCTGTTCTTTCATCATTAACTGCACTGCTGCAAGGAGTATAGAGGTTAGTGCTGTTGATGTGAATCCTCAGTTTGCACCATGAAAATGCAATGAGTTAAATCACCTTTACTAAGGCTCCGCAAAGAAATATGTCATTCTTATTCCTATTCTTATTCTTATTCTTATTCTTATTCTTATTCTTATTCTTATTCTTATTCTTATTCTTATTCTTATTCTTATTCTTATTCTTATTCTTATTCTTATTCTTATAAAATCCCCTCACGAGAAGCCCAATAGGCCGCCCCAGACCCCAGGCATGGCTTTTTGGTGCACGTGTTTGGAGGGGGGTGGTTAACCCCCCTCTCCTCCTCAGCACACAGGACACATGGATGAGGAGTCATCACTGCCACATGGTAGGGCTGAGCTGGAAGCTGCTCATTTGTCAGCCTGCTTTCAATGTACAGGCGGCCAATCAACACTCAGCAAAGAAAAAAATCAGCTGTCAGTTGACTGGCAAACCTCTGATTTTTCCATGGCACGATGAATCGCATACTTTTTGTCAGACCAAGCATGTCTGTTGTGTCTGTTTTTTTGGTGCTGTGTCTCCAAACCCTGTAAATAAACTACAGGACCATGCTTGTTGGCTTTAAGACCCCCACTACCCCCCACATCCAGGCTGTAATTTTCTGACCCCAACTTGTGCAATTTTATTCTTTTTGAGTTACGTCATCTTTGATCCACCGCTTCAACTGCCTAGCTTGCAAGTTTAAGTTAAATTGTGGAATTGAAACTCCTGTTTATAGACAGATGTTAGTGCATGACAAGAATTATGTATGGAGGAGAAATGGTAACTTTGAGGAAGTAGGAAGTATACTTCAGAGACTGATTATAAGGTAATGTACAATGGGGTCCAAATGTCTGAGACCACAGTGAACATTTTTTTTCCAAACCTCTGACATGTAAACCTGGAAATAATCAGAAAGTTTTAGGATCATCTACAGCATCTAAAATGAAGATATATTGAAGATTATGCACTAACATGTCTAAGTCAAATTTAAGCAAATGTGTGACACTGACCCTGTAAATCCCTTTGTAGAAAAGGTCAGACCCAATCGAACATTTATTAGGGCAGGCCAACAAAGTTTCGTGCACCTATAGACCATGTGATAACATATATCATCAGGTGTTGTTCAAACTTGTGGAGTCCATGCCAGCTCCAGTACACCCTGTCATTAAAGCAAAAGGGAGACATACTGAAAACTAAGACATTCTGGAAATTCATGTACTTTTTTAAAAGATATAACCTTCCATAATTAATATAATTGTAATTAAACAAATGGAGTTTGTTAAAACAACATACTTTGGGTGAAGTATTTCCAGACAACCCCTCATTCAAATACCTCAACCTGTCCAATCTGGTTTTCTCTGCTAGTATTAAATTGCCATGTACCTTATCTCCCATCATGCATACTGCTTCTGGCATCCCTCCCCTTCCCCATCTTCACCTTCATTTCTACTTCCTCTCTTCAGTATTTCTCGTTCTCTTCTAGTGGTCCGGTGGGGGGTTCACCTCACCTACAATTGTGAGGTATGACACTGCCCCCTTGGACACCAAGGCCAAGATCGAATGTCTGTACCATTATGTAACTTTCCACATCACAATAAACTCCTTCAATGTGCATTCAATGTTGTCTGAAAATTCATTCTACTGAATTGTACTACATTATAAAAGAATGCAAAGATAATAGAAATTCTTCCACTAGTGGTCTCAAACTTTTGGACCCCACTGTATGCCATCTGTCTGTGCAAGGTGTCTCACTGATTCTGCAATGGAAATGAACTACACTACAACTGAAGACATATAAAATATCATAGAAATTGTATGTATTTCTGTGAATCATTGGCTGAGTGTGAAGTGCATATTGCAGCAGCTCCAGAAGCATGTTGCAAACTGTGTTCATTAAAAGGCTGAGAAAATTCTGAGAGCCTCACAGCATGTCTTCTATCAAAGGGTTAGATGAATAATCAGTTATAAAGTCAACAGAATTAAAACATGCATCTCAATCTGGTACCTTATTCATTATTCAGAAAAAACAGCTACATCTGTAGGTGTATTCAATGATGAATTGATAAAAATAGGTCTTAAAAACTACTGAGCAAGCAATAACATGCCACAAAACCTATTCTCATAAACACAAATACACACATATTCAAATGGATTCACTCACACACATTCACATAAACACATTTAAACTTGTATGCCTTATCATGACACATCATTGTAAATGAATACAGACCACTTGCATCCCTTGTCCTGTATTGAGAAATGAAGTGTTGGGAGTCTCTTTACCAATAACACAATTTCTGCACTTGTTTTGTTTTTTTCTGAATTAAACTTTTTAAAAGAATCTTTGCAAGAAAACAGATGCTTTGTGGTAAGCCAGTGGGACTGAACCGAAAAAGTATGAGATTGTGATGTCAGTAATAATGAATGTTTGCTACTGTCAGAGTAAAATGCACGTGGCTGAAACTGAAAGCATCCAGGTGTGACAAGTTCCCTGAATAAGAGCAAGGCAATATTAATTCAAGAACATGTAAATTTCCATTTCCGAACTAAGATCCTAAGTGCTGCTTTTGAAGCTAAAATGGATGCAAGAAAAGAAACCTAGAGAATTGTTATTTAGTCTTTGTGCGGGACAGAGGTAACACCCATTTTGTTCAGAGGTTGTCACCACAGATATTTCCACAGTCATACTGACATTTCTCAGTTTTAGAAACATTTTCGGGGATTATTCCATTGCTGAATATAAACAATGGTACTTTCAGCTTAAGTGTTATTTGTTCAGATGCCTTTCCTGTGTCTTCTCTGACTTTGCAGCCCTTATAAAAAGCTGAGGATTCTTGCACTCTCACATTAATGTCTTGGAAGTGAAGATTTCAAATCATCTAAAAAAAGTGAGCCATAATGGTTCCTAAGTTTGTAAATGGATGGCTCAGTAAAGCAGGTTATTGATATTGTATTATTACAGTTATAAACATTTAATGTACTTTGATGATGCAGAAATGAACCATTTCGAGATCCCACTATGTATTTGTATTTGACTTTAAAATGCTGCAATTATGTTTTGAGAGGAATGTATTTCAATTGCTTATGTAGCAGAAAAATAAAATAGCTAAAAATTCACTGCTCTCACACACACGATTTCTTTTTTGTTATGAATACATTTTAAAAGTTTGACTACTGTTACATCTTGAGTGACCTATGTAAGGTAAAAATGCTTTAATGAATGGCTGTGTTATTATCAGCATTAAATAGCTCTTTCTCTTTCTCTCTCCCTCTCTCTCTCTCTGTCTTCCCCTGTATGTGCTTTGAGCTCTTGTCAGAATATGAAAGAAGTATCTGAATGAATCATAAAAGAAGAAAAGTTTGTGATGGGGAAGTCTCTTGTTTCTGGTGGAACGGGGATTTCACAAGTTTTACTCATACAGAGAGAAAGAGAGAGAGAGAGAGAGAGAGAGAGAGAGAGAGAGAGAGAGAGAGAGAGAGAGAGAGAGAGAGAGAGAGAGAGAGAGAGAGCAGACAACACAACAGATAAATACTGAGAATATGCCTATGCTCGGTTTTGTGTTTTCTGAAACAGTACATTCTGTATTTGGGTCAGTTGAAATATTAAGTCATGGGTCTGGTATAGTGTAAGATGTGTATCACATATTCTTAATCTGTATTGCTTATCACCTCCAACTCTTGTGTTGATACTGTCTCTGCCACCATTGGTGTGATGTTTCACAGTTGCAATATGTGCTGATAAAAGAGTCCCTTTTCTTTAGCGGACAGCCCCTCTTGAGGAATACCCCAAGTGCTTCAGACCCAAAACACAACAACATAAAATTTAATACAGAGCATTAATTAATATGCATTTAATTAGCAAGGCTTAATGAAGTCTGTTGAGTCCACAATTAATCAAGTTATTGTGTTCAAATCCTTGCTGGAGAACATATCACCTATTGGATAGACTCTCTGAGAGCTATCTTCAGGACTAACCCAGGAGTATACGACGCATTTGAGAAAAGAGGCGGACAACCTCAGTGAGGTTTTCACATTGGCCAAAGATAAAATTGGTGTCAATCTCCGCTCTCCCGATGAGCCGCTTTACACATGTTGTGACCTTCACACCAATTCTGCCGTGTGTAAAAAGCAGTGTGCTTGTGTGCTTCACGAGGCAGTGTGAAATTCCATGCCATGGACCTCTCTGGAGCCTCGGGTCCAGCCAGACACGGCTGTGCAGTATCTGTTTTTGCCATGAAAGCAAGAGGCCGTCGGCAGGTCTCTCCTCTGCTGCCCACCAGGAGGAAGCAAATTAGAGAATTGCACTTAGCGTAGCGCGCACGCCAGGGTAGTTGTCAATCGCAGACCGCAGGTGGGTGAGTAGAGAAAAGACGTTGTGACGATGTTATCACCTCGTGTTTCGGTCCGGCACACCATCTCCCTCTAAATGTCAGATATTAGCTGTTTCTGGAAGCCGCACTGAAATATTGGCAATGCTGAGGCGCTGTCTGAGAGAGAGTGTGTGGGCGGGGCAGCAGTGAGATCTGACTCAAAGCTAAACCCCAGCTCGCCTCTCTCACATGTGTGTGGGCAGCATCCAGATGGCTCCATTCGCTCCACACAAATGTCACTCTGATAATAAATAAGTGCTTGCTGAGAAAAGCAGGTACGTCCGTGTGGGGCAAGAGGGGTTGCTCTGGGGTGGGGTGATGGCGGGGGGTGTTGGGGCTTGCTGGGGTGGACACACAGCGCTTCAGTTGCATTTGATCTCTCATCCCATGTAGACACTCAGCTAGGATTTGGAAGGCCAAACACAGACTATTTGTCCATTTGTTACTTTTTCCACAGTTCCATGTAGACACTTGGGGTGTCTGAATTCATCTAGTGTCAGGTTCATCTAGTGAACATCTAACCGTAGGAAGTTACTGCTGTGGTGCGTTGACATGTTTACTATTATTTCATGTTAACAAAGTTTTGAGAACATTCTGATGGTGTACAGAGAACACTGAGTACTTTGCGTATATCATAATTTTTCTTAAATTCTGTGCAGTCCTTTCTCTGAGTAAATATTAAATAAAATTTAGCAGTCACATTTCTGAGGAAACATTTTCCATTTACGTGTACAACAGCCAAAATAGAAATTAAAATTTAGAAACACATAGTCAACACTGCCAAATTGCACACTAAAAATGCGCATAAAAAGGATGCGCCAAGGATATTGGGGTAATTTGAGGGAAAACTAAAAACGATTGGTTCATAAATGGTTTTATGAAAGGTGTTTTGAGGAGATATGTTTGGATAAGGAGTCATTAATCACACTAGAGACCGTGTTGGATTAGCCAGTTGTCAGCAGGCAGCAGTTCAGTGCCAGAAACTGCAGAACACTGAGTTGAAGGTGACACAGATGTTGCTGTCATTTGCATGCTGAGGAGGAGGGGGGCAGTAACTGTGAAAAAGCTTAGTTATGTAAGAGCAGAAAGCCTGTATAGAGTACCCACATGGAAATGTATCCTGCTTCTCCACTCAAATTATACATTTAAAGAAATACACCAACACTGGTAAAAGGAGACTACCCAGCACTGGCACCCAGAACTGTTCTAATTGTGTTTTTATGGTGAATTATATGTGTCATTAAACATGTGTCTCTTGTGTGTAATGTGACATGCATTGTATGGAAATGTAATCTGTAAGTACATTTACTTATCTCTGTTTTTAATATATTAACTTGCATTTAATTGTATATTTATTTCCATTGGTACATTAAGCTGCAGTAACAAGTAGCTAATAATAAATAAGTATGGGTGACTCAGTTTGAATTACCACACATTGTTTTTCTGTGGCAACATGTGGCTGCTATATGGAAAGAATAAAGGAACAAGGCTGTAAATACCAAGATACAGTTATATTGTTATATTTTGAATTTAAGGAAACATATTGTTAATTTCTCATATTTCATATGAGGGTAATTTGGCTGACTGCCACATACATCAAAGTTTGTGAAATCATACATTATTTGAAGCCATTCATTGATGAACCAAAGACTCTTCCCTAATAGAAACTCTTAATTGAATAGAAGTTATTGAGGAACTCTCTTGTACTTGAAATTATTGCGATTGCCTTGAAAAGGCTGCTAACTAGGCAACGCAGGAAGATTACTAATTGTGTATGTATTTAACTATGAATGAGTGCAAGGGAAATTAATATTATCTAAATCTATAATGTATAAATAGCAGTGCGGGTGGCTGAGGTGTGCCCTCCCCCCTAGTTTGGCCATAGCGGTGGCTTGAAAATAAATTGGCTGTATCAAAGTATCTGGCAGTCTTGGGCAGATCATATGGCGGCCAAGATGTCCATCTTGCCGCTCTCACACATTCTATCTGATGGTGCTCACAGGACTCTCCTGCCATTTGCATGTGGAGAAAAGCAGGCCACAGCTGGTCCTGAACAGAGACAGAGGAGGTGCACATGACAGGTGCACAGGCAACCAGGAGGCAGCTGCCACCACAGAGAGACACCATCTTTCTGAAGAGAAAAACACCTCTCTCAAACGCCAGACTCAGAGGTTTTTCAACGAAGGTGTGACTGATGCAGTGCTATCGTGTTTTTTTTTAAACTTTGCTCTGAATAACTGGGACGCCTGTTAGTGACCTGTTAACAGTTTTTTTTTTTCTGAGAAACTAACAATAACACCTCCCCAGTCTGAAACTTAACAACACAACAGAGAGTGCAGTGGCAGCTCTGATTATGCACTTTGGTCACATGATGGGGACCCATGCTCAGCATGTGAAGGTACTGAGTTATATGACAGTGTGAGGCATCTGTTAAGGACATTCATCTATGAGGGACTTTACAGTCCCTGTAATATGGCTGGTAAATGAGTCCATGGGCCCTTTATGAAGTTCCTATAACTACTGAGCATTACAAGAGGTCAAGAGTCTCCCATATATTAGGGGTGCAGACCTTTGGAATATGCAAATTATTGCTCTACTTTGCACATCTTATATGTTCTCTGTGGTGAGGTCAGAGCTGTGATCAATGTACAGTGATGTCATCTTTGACATCATCTCTTAAGTGGATGATGATGAGGTCTCCAGTGACAGCACCTTGTCCAGTGGGTGGCTATGCTCCAGAAAATTGGGCAGCCTTTGTGTGAGTGTGTGAGTGTGTGTGTGTGTAAGTGTGTTTTATGTGCATGTGTGTGTGTGCCCATCCACACACGTGTCTGTACATGTGAGGGTGCATACATGCATGCATGCAATAGCAGGATGTATGATGTTTGTATATATGCATATGGATGTACACATACACGTATTAGTGCATGGTGTATACATGAGTTTGTGAGTCCATGTGTGTCACAGTAACTGCGTGTGTGTATTTGTGTGTGTGTGTGTAGATGACTGTTTATATATATTTGTGAGCATCTGTATGTACCTGTGTGTGCTTTGTTGTGTGTGCCTGTGTGTAAGTGTGCACATACATGTACAAGCAGGTACATGTGTACAAATACATGCACGTTAGCACATGCATAGTTGTCTGCTTTCATATATGTGTATGTGTGTGTGCACATATATGGCGTGTGAGTGTTTTATAGCAATTTAAATCTGTATGCATGGCTACCTTTGCTTAACTTTGCAATGAAAATCACCTCTATTGCTGAATCCCTCGCATGCAAGTGAAACAAGCAGTAGCATGGCTAAAGGGAAGGAGAGGAGCTGCCTTATCCAGTGGGCTTTACTCATGTCCTCCTCTCTTAATCAAGGTGACATGAATGCAGAATGCACAAGGTGACAATGAATACAGAACAGTACGGAGGTGTAGCTATGGCTTCCAGCCCCTCCGGCCTTCCAGCCACCGCAGGAATCTTGAGTGGCAGGAAAGAAATGAAAATTCTGCAACTGTGTCATTTCGGAACATTAACTCTCTGTGGAATCAATTCTTTACTTCCAAACTTCTGATCCCCAGACTGAAAAGAACAAGGTGATACATTTGACAGAAGGGAAAAAAGCTGAAATGCCTTTATGTCGAGATTTAATGTAATTTAATGGCCCGCTTATCTGTCTTTTCACCGAAGGGCAAAAAGAAGAGAAAGAAATGGTGGTGGACAGGTCTTTAGATTGCCGTGTAATTCTGAGCCCTGGTGCTCAGATATGAGGAGTCCTGTTCACAGGTACACAGTGGTGCTGTAAAAAAGGCACGGTCTCACCGTTCATCAGCTGCCTCTGCATGTCTTTTCCACACCCTGTCCTGCTTCTCACCGGTGACTGTGGCTCTGACAGCATGCTGAACACACGAAGGCTCTCAGAGAAAAAAAACACCATGAACGCTTCCTGATCACACTCACAGCAAGATTCACACCCTTCAGTCCGTGAAAACAGATGAAATTGTAATGTTGATTGTGTGGGATTGTATGTGCATCCTGTAGGAGTCTTGTGAATAGCTGTTTTTTTAATACTTGTTTTTTCATATATACTCATGATAATTCACAATATGGGAAGATGCTTTGATGTTTTTTCATTCACTCCACTTCCCCGATGAGGCAACCGAACCAATCAGCGTAGAAGCTAAGCTGTTTACTCTGACTTGATAGTCAAATCTTTACAATGGGAGAGTAAGAGGCACTCAAAGAGAGGTAGCTGTCAGCCTCTTGGCACAGATCACAGAGAAGATAAGCATTAAAGGCGAGAGGAGTTCCAAGAACCGGTACAAACTGAGAGCTATGAATAAACCATCCGTACTGAGCTGCATGTGTGTAAATGGCTGCGCTGGAAAATCCCAGGCAAGCTTGTTTGTCATGAGGTTGTGGCCACGCTATATCACTGACACAGCGAAACACCACAGGGTCAGAGTGACTCAGCAGATGCACCAACAATCAGACCCCAACCGAAACGACTAATTTACATATGCATTACTGTTACTTAATAATAAGCTTCAAGAGTTGTCCAATCAAACAGCATTTTTTTTTACATGAGTTATTTAAAAAATAATGAAAAGAATATACAGTCATTGTGTAGTGAGCATTCTCAAGGGCATTTACCATGTGACAACAAGAACACAATACATCAAATATAACCCAACAGGCTTTGAGCAGGCAATATTACTACCTGCACTCTCTCTGTCTAAAAATAACACACTGTCCATGTAATGTACTGCCTCTGGGGAAACTCCTTTCAGCTGTTAGTCGTTTAGTGAAAGTCCAGGTCAGTCCCTTCAACTTCAAAGAGAAATTCAGGAATGCAAAATCTGGGCAGTCAGAGTACATCAGCAGCAATCAGCCTTCACCCTGTGGCATCGGGGCCCGCTAACCCCCTGCTCACCCCTGCACCCCAACCAGCCCCCACCAAAAAAAAAAAAACCTAAAGGCAGAGACAGATCTCGTAACTATTCACACGTTTAACACAATGCACTCGGCAGAGAGCAGCTCTGAGTCAGCGTGAGAGGCTCTGGTTTCTCTGCCTGGCAGTGACTGCCATGGTCACAGTGAGGCTGCGGGACCTTCACAGGACGTTCGCAGCAGAAGCTACGGTTGCACTTTGAATCCATATGATCTGGACAACCAGACCTGCAGCGCAATCTGATATTTTTCACTTTCACGGCCCGTCCGCTGATATCACCAGCGGGCACTCCATTCTACACTGCGACAGGCTACGGTGTGTATGGCCATGGAAAGCGTGAATTCCATTAAACCCTCCCCCATCCCAGGCTTGCATAATATTGAATAAATACAAACTTTGTTTTTCCTTATACATCAATCTGCCATATAAAAAGTAGCCAAGAGGGCTAGTGGTAAGAAAGAAAGGACACTTTTGCCTGGGAAAAATTACATGAGTGAGTAATTTTCACACAGTTGCAAAACTGACTCACACTGGCCTTGTTACTGCCATGCTGGGAGCCCTGACTGCGTGTTTATTTTCCAATGAGCTGATTCGCTCAGGCTGCAAAACAGGAAATGGACCCAAAATGAGGTGCAGTGAGTGGGCGCAAGTCCCCTGCCGTTCAGATACTCCATCGTTAACGCCAGGGCGAGGCTAGCTCACCCCCCACCCCCACAGTTTCCCTGGCGTATGTGTTCTTCTTTTGGTGCTCCTCAGAAGGTTGGCTCAAGTTACCGGCCTGCTGAAGCCCTCCGCCCCTGTTTGACCTGTCAGGACATCCTGCTTTACTTGTTTGCACCTCTCGCCCCGCAAACCAGTGGACTTTTCCTAAGGGGAGCAGCCATAAGAAGGACTGTGTCTGTAAGCCTGTCCAATGTTTGTCATTGACCACTTCCTGCCGAGACTGGGGCAGGAAAGGTGAACAGAAAGCAGGGGAGTGCGTATTTCTACACAGCAGCAGTGTGAAGCCATGCTTAGGTCATCATTTCACCACCCAACATTCTGTCAATATTACATCCATTGTTTCAGTATTTGCATGCAGCAATGAGAAAACATTGCTGCAATATTATTTAAAATGTTTTTTAAAAATACCATGAGTTATAATCAGATTATTATGTTTCTTTAATGATTTATCTTGGCTGATCAGATTTCCTATTTTCATAATGAGGCATTACTGAAGCAGGTTTTTGTTTGAAGGTGAACGTTTATTACGAGAGAAGCAGAGGCTAAGTATTCATCACAGGATGATTAACAAACCAGCATGTAGGCTCAGAGATGAGGTAGAATAGAACAGTAACACTGTTACTGTTCTACATACAGGGCCTACACATTATACTAGACAGAATAATAATAAACAGTACTTAATTTAATGTCATGACTTCTGAGACAACATTGAAACACTTCAAATAGCCGGGTGTTTTTCTGAGTGTTCCAACTTATATTTGATCAGATGACCCTGATGGTTTTAACTTGTCATTCAAATCCAGGCCTGTATGCACACTGAATTTGCCCTCATTTCAAAGTTACATTAAAGTAAACATTTTTTTCATGGATACTATTTAATTCTTCAGAAATAAAAAAATATATATATATATATATTGAAAGCTGTCTCTTAAATTTAATTTTAAAAGACATTGACTCATTGTAAGGCAATAATGGAGGATAATGTTGATTAAAGCAAAGCTGTGTCATCTGAAAGGATTAATTTCATGGCACATATCATGCAGTTGTGCCCTCACAAATTAACTGAGTAAGCTTGCCTGTGTTATTGTAATGTACAGATTTCCTCATTTTCACCGACTTCTGAATCCTTACGAAAGCATTTTAACACCAGTCTTCTGAATGGTTTAAAAAGATTTTCATTTTTAGTGCAATAAATGTTTAATGAATAATATTCAGAAAATACCCAGTAAAAAGAATAAGTATAATCACAATTGTATGTATTTATGTTTACAGTGCTAAGATTAACTGTTGTGCGCTCATACAGTAACTGTAATAGAATGTGCTGTCTTCTGCCATTGCATTGCTTTCCCTGAATCTAAGAATTAGCACAACCATTCCAACACACCTTCACAGCATTCCCTAATGTTCTCTAATGTTTCAGACGGAAAGACAGAGGTGTCTGGCCAATGGCGTGAGCCCACACCCGTGCACATTCCGGGCACCGGCGAGGTTAATGAGAGTCACTTCTGGGCTGATTGCCAGTGCAGGCAGGCAGCCATTCTCCCACAATGAGCTTGAGGAGTACCACGACAGAGCTGAGTCTAATTATACACCCAGAGAGAGAGAGAGAGAGAGAGAGAGAGAGAGAGAGAGAGAGAGAGAACTCATAGAGGGCGAGAGAGCTGGAGCGTGAGAGAGAGAGAGAGAGCAAGAGAGAGAGCAGTCACAGAGGGTAAGAGATATGAAGAGCAAGAGAAGGGGGAGTGAGAGGGACAGAGAGAGAGACTGAGAGAGGGAGACGGGAGAGAGAGCATTCACGGGGGCAAGCGAGCTGAGAGAGCGAGAGAGAGCTGTCACGAAGGGTGAGAGAGGCGAGAAGGAGAGAGGGAGAGTGAGAGAGAAGCTAACTCAGAGAAGCTAACTGAATCAAAACTGGATGGTCTTATTTGCTCTGCTGTTGCCTGTACCAATGAAGAGACACTTCTTCACTCACCACAGGAAGACAACCAGTGAGGTAAGAGACCAGAGCGGTTCCTTTACGATTGTGTGTGTGAGCCTGTGTGCATGCGCACGTTTACCTATGTGTGTGCGTGTGTGTTTGTGTGTGTGAGTGCCTGAGTGTGCGTGTGTGTTTTCAAATAACTCTAGTTATGTCCAATGGAGAAGTGAGAGAGTGTTTTGGGGCATAGCTGGTTTACAGGCCAGAGATGACTGACTGTAGACATGGGGGCAGATGTACCTGCAGGCATGCAACAACAGGTTGCTGAGAGGTCTGGAGTGTGGGGAAGGTTTGTCATACCTGCAGCAGCAAAGCGGTATCCATCTTACCCTTTACTTGTCTTTTCTACCTCCTTGAGTGGAGTGTTCTTTCCATCATTGTATTTAGACTGTGCCCTAATAGCCAAAAGTCCTAAAAATAGATAAAGCTCACTGCTCTCTCAGCAGATCTGTTTATCTCGTCAATATGATCTTATTCACTGCTCTCTCTTTATGCACCAATCGCTGGGTTCTGCCCTCCTTGTAACATGGCTTTTAAAGAAATTCTGTCCTGTCCTGTTTTGATAGTTCCTCCCATAACTGCTCTGATGTCAAATGGCCTGCACTTTACATGACACGACACATTTCAGTGCAGTTTTGTCAGTGCTCAGAGGCGAGAAACCACCACACTATAATGGAAATGGAAATGTTAATGCATGCATAATAATGACTATCTATAATAAATGAGAAGTTTTGCCATGCTGCTCTCAGCATTGGTCACTCCAGAAATAACACCACACTGTCTATTCTCATTGCAGGTTATTTGTAAGGGCTGAAGTGGGATTGGTTGCTCATGTAATTCACAGTTTGGTATTTTGTGCCCACAGAACTCATTGGGGCACAGGCTGTGCTGCATGTGCATACATTAGAGGACTTGAACCAGCAAAGCAACTTTTTCACTTTTTCTTCTTCCCTCAACTTTCTATTTCATAATATTATTCCTGGTAGAATATAGCTCCTCTTCGCAGAGTAATTGATATATTTGATGTTAAGGGCCCTGAAGTGGCAAATAAAACAGATAGCTTTGCGTTTGTAAGGTAGATATTATGACCAGCGCTCAGGTGCTGATTCAGTCTCAGATTCCATGGTTTCTGTTTTGTACACTCAGCTTAGCTGCTGTACTCAGTGCTGTTTGCATTCAAGGGCCTGTCTCATTCTCTGTGGTGAGGTCATCCGTTTAGAATTAAAGGTGTGATTTAGATGTGGACTAATACCTCCAACATCTCAGGTGAGAGAACATTTGTGCACGCTTTGTCAAACATAAGCATTGATGATAAGCTTTGCGGTGACAAATGAATGCCCAGTGCCATAAATATGAACAATGTCACATCCCTACCATCCTTCATCTTTGCACTGTGCATTTAGATAATAACTATATGCATCTGAATGGAAGGTCAGCAGTTTACAAGCCTGGATTCTGTAACACAAACTGCTTTTTTGCTACTGCTAAGGAAGCAAAGTGAACCTAGAGACGTTACCAGGCTCCCAGCTGAGTCTCATTTTAGAGATAATCATGATGTTTGAAACAATTTTGAGTCTGATGACATGAGTTCCATTACTGGGACAGGGGTGGTGAACAAGATCAAGACTAGCCGTGGGAAGAGGGGAGATTTTGTCATCCAAGAGAGCTAAAACTCAGTGTCAGCTGATTTCTGAAAAGGGACCTAAAAAATCTGAAAAAGACTGGAGATGAAAACTCTTAAATAAGATAAAAATGGTGAATTGAGGATGTGGCTCCTCAGTCCACCTTCACCGCTTGCCTCTGGCTGGTACTGAGCGCTGTGACTTTAAGAGATCTATTTTTACAGGCGCACACTCATGCATATTGCGAAGCGAGTAAATGAGTCAGTGGGTGTTGCTTGTTCACGTAAGTCCCGCTGCTCAGCGCACTGGTTCATCGGGGACTGGCTGCTAAATCACTTCAGAGTGCAGACAGATGGGTTTCCTTTTCAAGAGCCTAATTGTTTGCCGAGCGTCATGAAGCACCGCTCCCACATAACTGTGGCTGCTGCTTCATTAACTAACGAAGCAGCAAAGTGAGGGCACAGACTCCACTTATGCTGCTTAGATACGAAGCAGCATTCTCAGGTTTAACCAATAACTCATTGTAAACTTGTGCACATATACTCATACACAACTGTACACACATGCACATACACAAACGCATGTGTATTTCTATATTTATTTATTTTTATTTATTATGTAGATGAGATGTAAGATTTTTTTCCACAGTTTTGAATATGCACCTGTGTGTGTCTGTGTGTGTATGTGGGTGCATGTGCGTGTTTGTGTGTGTGTGTGTGTGTGTGTGTGCTTTCTGCAATACCCAGGCTTGCATAATGCATTGCCTGTAATTATTGCAGCTCTTCCTCACTCACTCCGCCTGCGCGTCGGCCCTGTCCTTACTCTGCTGCTGCTGCTGGTGCTTGCATAGAGCACCTCGATCCCCGGCCTGCAGAAACTGTGCAAACAGAGCCGGTGTGAGTGGCTGGGTGGCTGTTATGCTGGATGTGGGGGGGCAACTTGGGGGGGTTAGTGAGCAGAGTGACATGATGAAGGTGGATGGCCTGAGGCCACACTACTGTCTACACACAGGTGTGTGACCAACATCTGGGGATGCTTTTGACCAACCAGACGGATAACATTTATTTTCATTTTAGTTCTTCCAACATTGAGAGTGCGAGAGAAACAGATAGAGAGAACACAGCTGACTACTGCTAATGCTATACGAGCAATTGTTCTTGTCTATTTTTTATATTCCCAAACAATTCAATGTGCTGTTTACAAACCACAATAATAATCTTACATTAAACAATTACAGTGGCTTTGCTTTTCGCTCAGCAACAAGCTTGTGCTGGTCTGTCCTGTTTAATCGTGTTGTGCCTTGCATCTGTGGAAAGCCGCACACAGGTAGTGTTCCATGTGGTGCATGGGCTGATTTTAATGACACCCCCTGGGTCGAGGCCAAGACTCAGCAGATCACCCTGTGACAACCTAGGTGTGACTGGGAGTCGGTCTCCTTCGAGTCAGCGGCGTTTCTTTGGAATTATTTTCCCCTCCTTTCCTGTTATATGCCGATTCCCCAGGCCTCGCCCTTACAAGCTTGTCACACATCGCTGTTCATGGGATTGATCACCAGATCACCAGACTTCCCATAGAATGTGCTCAGCTGGAAGTACTGCATACAGGTCTGCACAAGCAGTCAGCATACAGCTACAATGCTTCCAAAGGACCCTGTCGTCTCTGTATAACCTTGAGTCAGAGCACAGTGATAGATATGATAGCACTCTAAGTCAGTAAGTATACACTACTACACCAACAGATCATGCAATTCATCTGTATTAGAAGCATAAAATAGTAACTGTTGTATTGGAAGCAATACAGAGTCTCATATTAGTTAGTTATTTATAGTTAGTTATAGATATTATCCTCAGAAAGTCATTGAAATACAATGTTTTCAGTTCTGACATCCTCAGGCTTCCCAGCTGCCATAGGCCCATGAGTTTACACTTCATGTTCTTTTTTTTTTTTTTTGACAAAAATGGATAGCTGTGCCATCCAGGGAACTTCAAACTGGGGAAGCAGAAACCCTACCATGGTCCTGAGCTTAGCTCATTATTAACATGAATTCAGATACTGGTAAAGATTTAAGTTTGGCAGGAAATCCATTTTTATCTTCTTATGCATCTCATGCTACACTAAATAAACTGCAATAAATAGAATTTGTTACAATGACTGATATTGGACATTTGTTCTGATGAAAATGATTGCACACAAAATGCATGAGGGCAGATTTATTCCATGTGAAAGGTAGGACGTAAAAGTAGTACCAATCCAATTGATCATTTGATTGGTATTCTTGTGAATCATGCTAACCCATCAAAACATAATCAGGATTAACGTCAGACAGAGTTTTGTGCTCCAATGGCAGACTAACAACAGTTGCTGAACCTAGTGATGGGGGTTAGGGTTAGGTTTAGGGTTAGGGTTGGGGGGGGGGATTAGGGTTAGGATTAGGGTTAGGGTTTTTTTTGGGGGTGGGGTCGTTTGATGAACCCCATAACCATCGATCAATGACTTGTCTGAACCAATCAAACCCTTTTAGTCTCCCCATTAAAGCACAATGATTGGTTCAACTCAGTCACTGACACAATATGGTAGATCTGCCAAATTCCCATTTACAGCCTGAAATCATATAGTTCACGGTCGTAATGCGATATTGAAAACAGATTAATGACTAAAAAGAAGTTTTTAAAAAGTCACAACTGTCTCATCAGAGTTTGCTCCATGTCCGCATGCCAGCTCCTCAGTCTGCAATCTGCAAGGTACATGGCCGTAGGGGTGTGGCCTGGCCTCCGCTGATACACATGGTGACCAAAATGGTGAGCTGTGCAATGATGTCGCCTGCCACCTCAGTTCGTCTCTCCCTGATCTGGTCCTGTCTCCTGCTCTGACACGTTTCAGCGGCGAAGTTGTGATTTAGTTCTGCATCACATCTTTGAGCTATTCTGAATGTGTCTTCCCACTCCTCTCAGCAGTTAGTTGTGCTATGAACAAAGGGATATGAATTGTAGCACAGTCTCACTGTGCAGAGGAACTGCTGTGCATTCCATTTGTGAAATGTACATCACTTCCGGACTGCAGTGAACTATCTCTTGCCTCACTGCAATATTCTCTTCACTTAGGTGTTGCTCTGAATGAGAGGGACTTATGCAGCTGACAGTTTCATGCATATGAACTTGAAATCTTCTGGGTGCAAACCCACTTTTCAAGCCACTGAACCACACTGCTGTTGTGCAGACCTGACTGTGGTCTATTTATCGTGCAAAGGCCTTGCATAAATCTAATGACCAAGTGTAAGTTGAAGTGACAATGCCACTTGTCATCTGCCCATGGCATCATTTACTGCATGCCATTTTAAATGTAAAATCTTTTCATCTGTACCTTTATGTTTTACCATGCCTATGTCATGCCTATGTCTGGATACATATATGCTCAAGCGTTTATTTTAATTAACAGGTGGGCCATTTTATTGGTTGATTTCAAATATACTCCTGACAGATAATGTTGAGGCATCTGAGGACAGATGCTGCATCTGAAAAAACAAGACTGAGGCATGAAGCAATGGGGTATTTCCTGCTCTGTGCTCATATGGTGCATTATAAGGCACTCCAGTGCTCTCACACCAGATTTAATGCACCCTGAAAGTAGATATTCTCACCTGTGATTGGTGAGTTGCTCACACATCGTTTTACAGGCAGTGCACCCAGCAAACCTCTTGACGCTGCCGTGCGGCTGCAATGTTACAGAAATGATGTGAGCGCGTTAGGCAACCCCTGGGTACCAATTAGAGTGCACACTGAACACGAGATCCCCGTAAACTCCCTCTCAGAGTCTGCAGGGGGTGTGTGTGGAACACTCGCATGCTATCGAGGGTGCCCCAGCTCCCAGAGAAAGCGCAGCACACCACCACCGAATTTCCTCAAGCTTCAGCCCTTACCCACAGGCGTTTGTGGCACAATTTTCAAACAGATCAGGGCACACCAGCCAGTGATATATTGCACCGTGTCGTACTACATTATATTTTCTATATTGTCTGACATTTGCAAGGACATGCCTGTTGTAATCTGATCTTTTATCTCAAATTAATGCAGAAGGCAATGACGCAAAAGCTACATTATCATCACCTAAAGTCTTCTGTTGTGGCTGAGAAACACAGAACATTTATTTTTTAAATTGTTGTGAAATAATGCTGTTGGGTCTATGAAGTTGCAGTGAGCTGGCAGAAATGCAGGCTACTTACAGAGTTCACAATCTCTTCTTCTAAATTTTTATAATGCTTTCTAAACTACTAAGAATCAGAATAAACAGAAAATGCCAGGGGAAAGACAAAATTGAGGTCTTTGATATGATAATGATCTCTAATGCAAATCTAATTCCCAACTGGCTAACTCAGGAAAAAGGGATAAAAATGCAAAACTGTGAGTCTGTTGAACATGAATGAAGATGCACACACATTGCAATCTGCATAACTCAAATCACTGAGTCACTTTTCAGTGACAAAAGCTGCATCCCTCATTGGGTTTTCTGGTGCACATATGACCCCATTGCAGTGTGTAACACTGGAGACAAGCAACCAAATATGGCAGAATAGGCAATACCTAATGAAAGACGAGGTATATGCTTTGGCCTGGGGAATGAAAGCAAAGGAGACCATATGAAACTGCAGTAAGTAGATCAGTAGAAAATGTCTTCTCCTTCTCTGAAAAAGCCCCAGCATCCTCTCCCATAGAACATCCTCTTACAGGGTAAGGCTTGCTAAATATCATTCTGCAGCCACTGTTCTTGTGCTAAGGGGAGCGGAGATTGCAGAGGGAAGTGATAGTGCCTATGATGCAGTTGGTCTGACCTGTATGTAATTAGTCCAGCCATATTTTTAACTGATACTGCCTGAAATCCAGCTTAAGGAGGCATTGCTGCCCTATTTATACCTGAGGGGCTAACTCTAGGCCTCGCAGCATGGGGGATTTTGTCCGATCGCCGGTAACTATACTAAGCCTGCTTTAGCCACCACTAACAGGGAGTTTAGGGGATTATGATTGCAATACCGCATTGCAATGCTTTTCTCTCCTCTTTTAGCTCTTGTTTGATTTCAGTGGTCTTCCTTAGGGTTGTGAGGGTGCAGGAGGATAATAACCAGTGCTTGTGTTGTTGTCCATTTGAGTCTGCAAGAGACTGCTCTGGCCTCAGAGAATCTGCCTGTCCTTTGAAGCCACTGCCTAAGTCCATTCAGTACTGTCAGGCTGCCTCAGTAATCTGATGAGCAGCACCTACACACACACATACACATATACACACACGCACACACATACTGACACACAAATGCTTATACACACACACACACACACAGAATTGTGTTGGAATTTTGCTTAAATCAGTCTTGGATTCCACTATATTACTGCTACACTTACAGCTTAAAAAATGATTACATGCAAGGCAAGTCAAGCAGCTTGTGTTAAGTGTCCATTTTATGAAGTCAGTGTAACTTTTTGTATATTACCACATTGACTTACGTCATCACAGTGTGGATTGCCTCGCATGGCATTGCATTGCTTCGCATTTTGTTGCGTTGTAATGCATTGTGCCATGCTTGCATGCTGTTTTACAGTGACACAGCGCTGACCCTTTGGTAGCACAGTATTGACCATTTGCATGCACACAGAGACTTACAGAGACAGTCCTCCCATGAGAACTGACCTCTTTCACCACTGTGGTCCATCTGGTCTAGCTGACTGAGTGTACCTCTTAAATGTTCCCCCCTCACATTCTCTGTCTTTTACATATTTTTTTATCCATATGCATAAAAGCATCCATGTCAAACAACACAGTGCTCCTTGTCTGTCTTTCCTCAATATTGCAACTCAATGAGATTAAATACCTTACGTCCCACCAAAACCCCAATCCCACAACTGCTTAATCGCAGTGCTGAGCCATAAGCTTATTGCCACTCTGTTCACACTGCTCCCAGACCCTCTGCACTGTCCCCTGGGTCACTGCCATAGTTGAGCCCTGACTAGCCTACCAATCGGCTAACTGGAAAGATCACCCATTGAACCCTGGGTCCCTGGTCATGTTATCCACCAACTGAACACTTTGTTATCGCCTTTGGCCTTCAAGGCTATCCACGAGAGAGCCTGACTTAGACTCATAATGCTGAAGCAAGTCTCCTTAATGCCCTCTCCTACATGCAAGGAGAAGGCAGAGAAGGTAGTGTTTGAGGGTGAAATTATTTACAAAATCTTTTTCCAAACCCTGATGAGATACACCTGTATTATTTTCTAACCACATTGATTGATAAGATTTGATTGCCAATCTAGTAATCATATTGAACTGAAATCAAATGAATTGAACTGAACTGAACTGGATGAACACAATGCCATTGAACAAAATGCAAAGAAACTCAACTGAACCAAATCCATTTGAGCAGAGAGCGAATCAAATTGGTTTTGTTTTCATTATGTGAGAAAGAGTGATGAGAAAGTTATGTAGCTCTAAAGGCCAAAAGGTTAGGAATGGATTTGATGTACGTGTCTCAAAGTTAAAACATGTATTTGCTCTGTGGTTTTAAATAGATGAGACAGCAGTGGCTTCTACCCTCTCTGCTTGGTGTATCATGTCATTGCTTATCTAATTCAAGCAGGGAAGCAGTGTGATGTGGTAGTCATCATGGCATATAAAATGATAGGTTGCAGGACTCTTTCAAATCTTCTGTTCAGCATACCGTGACAGTAGTTAACTACTAACCTGAAAGGTAGCAAACTAACCTGAACACAGGGGTAAATACTTGAGGTAGCCGCTAAACATGAAGGTATCGTAAAAATAAACAGTTTATGACAAAAATGTAACCTATCTCTGCTGCCCAGACAAGAGTGCCTGCTAAGCTAATAAATAATGCAAAGTAACATCATATATCACATAAGACCATACAACATAAGAACTGAACAAAATGTCTTTCTGGTCTGTTCTCAGAGGAGTAATGTAATCCAGAGATAAATATCGGCTGAAATCTTCAACAAACTGCAGAATGATCTGAGGGTCATTTATTACACTGAACTTCCCACCTCCCTATCCCCCCTCATATGGACATGTTCGGAATAAATAAATTCTATTCATTTGATAATAGTGATTTTTTTATATTGAATCATTTTAAATATAGATAATTGATATTAAGACCTATATATACATATGTGTGTGTGTGTGTGTGTGTGTGTGTGTGTGTGTGTGTGTGTGTGTGTGTGTGTGTGTGTGTGTGTGTGTGTGTGTGTGTGTGTGTGTTTTAACATCTGAATTGCTATGTAATCAAATTGCCAATATCCATACAAGGTATTAAATAAGTGATTCACTGTGAATACATGCCAAATATTGAATATCCATCCATTATCTATACTCACTTCATCCAGTCCAGTTCCATGGGAATATTGAAATACATGACAAACATAAATTGACTTTATTTCTTTAAAGTAATTGTATGATGATATTTCAGACAATATGATACATTCAACATAGCAGGTTTATCGAATATATTCAAAAAGATATGCATCAAATGTCACACAGTTTCTTTAGGAGACAATGTTTGCTGTAATCTCCCATACTGAATTATAGATGTGTTCTAGACACATAAATGCATGTGTACAGTGAACCACACTTACACAAAGCAACATCATCATCTACTGTAATGTGTTTTTTTCAGATGGTAGAATAAACTGAATAGAAAATGAGTGATTCTATATATATGTAAATTGTACATCTGAATGTTGTTGATTAGACAAAAATGCATATATTAATGCTGGATTTCTTAAAAACACATGGTCAAGTTTAATAATTCATTTACAGAAAAAAGAAATTACATATAACACAAGACATCAACATATGGTATATTTCATTCTTTAAGATAAGGATTTTTAACAACCAAAAACCAAAATAGTCAACAGTTTTAATACACAATTGATTTACACTTTTTCATTTACAATTGATTTAATTTTTTTATGTTTTTGTTTGATACTCAATGAAATTTGTTTAATACTCTCTATTTTTGCCTGTTTTAGAAATGTTCTCTGAAATACATGAATATGCAAAAAGCATTCAAAAACAAGATTAATTGACCTCTCATTATTCTGGTGCTTTGTAAAATTGTTGTCAATGTTAAAATTATTATATATTTATTTGAACAGCATTTGGTGTATTAGTTTGTTCTTTATTGCTGTGCATTCTCATTATGTGAGTCGTGTCTTAATTACAGTCAAAGTTTATCTTTAACAAATTCAGTTACATTTTCTAATATTATATATTTCATTTCTTTGTTGAACATTTTTCATCATATTAGTACTTATTATGTATTATTCTATATTTATACTGTCCATTCATTTAATTATTACTGTCAATCCTCATAGTACATGGATGCATGCCGAACGATAACATGCTTAATCTATAATGTAAATAGTCACACACAGGAAAGAAAGAAAAAGATGATGTAGGGAACTACTATATATAGAGCTGATCCTATTCAAAAGAAACTGTATTCATTACAAGATATAATTATTCCATTTTTCTAATTAAAACGAATTTCCACATTATTAAAATGTTAATTAATACAAATGATTCAATATGTTTAGAATTAGTTCTATACATTGTTTACATCTAATTTCTGTGTGGATGTGGAATGAGACGAGGTTACTTGGTAAATCTTAAATTGCATTAGATTTGTGTTAAATTGAAAATAAATACAACTTGATTATGAAGTCTTAGAAAAATTATCCCAGAAAAGCACTAAAATTATTTCAAAAGATTAAAACAATTTCCTAGATATATAAATGATATTCAAAACAATACATTTCAATATTCTGATACTCTGGCATGCACTATTCACAATCCAATCCTCTAATGGAATGTAATATCAATTCTATTTATTTTTGTATTATTTTGAGGCTAATAATACAAATACTGGCAGTAATTACCTGTTTGAGGGAGGCATAGTTGC
Organism: Albula goreensis; assembly: GCA_022829145.1. Classification (NCBI taxonomy): domain Eukaryota; kingdom Metazoa; phylum Chordata; class Actinopteri; order Albuliformes; family Albulidae; genus Albula; species Albula goreensis. Next base: position 25,259,665 of record CM040752.1, read on the forward strand.
TATGGCATTGCCCTATGTCACAAATTTTCATAGAAACAAATGTGGTATTTGACAGACTCAAATGTCTTTCTGTGAAAAGATCAGACTCCCTATCTGTGCTGCAGTTTCAGATTAAATGCCAAACTTTCAGATGATTTCACAAGATAATTTAACAGTTTAACCTTTCTTAAAAGAACACATCATCACTGGTACCTTACTCTGACCATAGTCCACCTCCTACATTCATCAAAATCATTTCCTCCCTTTCTTTCTTTCTATCTCTCTCTCTCTCTTGCTCTCTTACTCCCTGAATTTTTACAGTGGTTATATTTATGTGCATGCATTAACTCAATTGCACGGGCATACGCACCCACATTCACACACACACACATGCGCACACACACAGACATTTGTGCCTGATAGATCGATAAATAGCTTTGCAAAGAATGTGAGCACATTATGCTGTGAAAATGTACCTAACTGATAACTGTATGCAGCTTCACGCCCACCATCTTCCCTCTCAGCTTAACCGATGTGCCCCATAGCATGTGCATTCAGTGAATTGCTTTGCATACTGCTAGAATGGTAGGGAGCAAAATGCCAGCACAATTCAAGTAGTTTCACCTGACTGCGTCTTTGACCGTCAGCACCTGGAGAGGATACAGAAACTTGACACCCACATGTAGATGCTTGTGACTGCTATAATGCACTTTCATGGTTGTGATCCTTCCCCAAATGCTTGGTTTATGGAGTGCAGATACTCATGTGTCATATGGCCATTGTAACTATGGTCATTGAAGACGTGTCACCAGGCTCCCTACGACTAAACTTTGCAGGCAGCACAAAATACAGGCAAAAAACATTTTAATTTTACAGGATCTTCATCAGATCTGGCAGGTCATTGCTTTTGTCCTTGAGAATTTCTCTGGTAAAATTGTAAAGCAATCAGACCATGTAGTCTCCTCAAGCTTGTCTCACATGCAATTTATTCAGTTCAGCACATCAGATAAATGTGATGCTGTTTTGTCCATGGTTCTCAGACCATTTCTTCTGTGTGCCACTGGTTTCATGATTATTATAGTAACATTGGGGTCCCTATCCCAAACCAAAATTGTTGAGCTAATTCATGTTTGATTTCACATGAACTTCAATAGTTCATTTGTGATACCACATTTTGATGTGAATGGAGCTTAGACATGTTGAGCAAAAATGCAAATATTCAGAATGGTTGTCATCCAGTCGGAACTGTGTATCAACACATGTCATAAAAATGTGTGTCTCAATATCTCATTATGTGTTGGCTCTTTTTGCTGCTTATCATAAATTTGCATTTTCTGTTCTCTGGCTATAAGTGTAAGTGTTAGCTAGTCAAAATGCACTGAGGAACGTGGGATGTGAAGTTTCCTTGGGCAGTTGTTTCATATGGAGGCGAATGTACGTAGTCTCACAGTGATGTGAGTGTGCTGGGATGGAAGGAGCCAGGGATGTGGGAGGTCTGCTCCTCGCAGTCTTAGCTGCTCAGGCCTGTGTCAGTGTGTTTCATCTGTCCAGTCACTGACCTGTGCTAGTGTTACAACCAGAGGTCGATTTGTAAAATAAGAAAAAAATTCAAGGGGGATAGTCAATCTCGGAGCAGAAGGATGGTGATGTATGCCAACATTTTTTTATATTCATGCGTGAGAAAAAAGAAAATGTACTTGCAACTCATTATTAATATAAAACTATCAAAAACTTTCTAATTATTTACAATATTATTTTATATATATAATAACAACAATGATATTACTAGCACAGGATTTCAAAAACAGACCTCTACACTATCAAAACTGAATACAAGTTACTGCTTTACCTCTAGCATCAATAGTATCTAAAATCGGTCATGTTATTTCAAGCAAATAAATACGTTAGATAGCTCACATGTTCATTTGCTCACAAGTGAACAGGTTAGCTGTCAAGCATTATATACAACAGTCTCATTCAAGATTAGACATTGGCTGAGCTGTTGCCAAAGCTTTGTTACCTAAGGGACATGTTATGTATTAATAATACGAGACTGGTTATCTTCTCACTTGACGTTTTCTTCTTTACTAAAAAACTTCTAAGGTCCTGCTGGACTGGTCACTTAGCCATTTTAACCTGTAGCATCTGCAGTTCACATCCAAAGCAAAACTCACAGTGAAGTTGCATTAGCCAATGAGAAGAATGCATCTGCAGGCTCCAATCAAATAAGCAGTACACAATCAAAAGCCACAAAGGCAAAGAGGATACAAAACAGCAGAAACTGGAGGGCAAATAATGAAAGATTGACATTTAAATATCACTGAGGGTTTGGCTTTTCATGATTAGGTGATAAATAGCATAGCTAACTCCATTAAAGCAAAGGGGATGGGAAGGGAGAATACAATTTTACAAGGAGGATGGTGGTGGTCAAGATTTTTTCCAAGGAGGATGTCTTCCCTCATCTTGAGTACAACCATGTCACTCCTTCAGCCTGTGAACATCTGAAACATTCTTCTTTTAGATATCCACAGCCCTGATGGTATCATGGCTAGATCACTTATTTATTAATCTTAATTATTTAATTCATCTTACATCCCATTGAAGCAATTCTATTTGTGTTTTGCTCAGGCAAAACCTGTGAGTTGAACCTCTATCCTTTTGATAATGAGTCAATTTCTTTTGCCAGTACCACACACTCACTACCTGCCCATGGCTTTTTTTCAGTGATTGATGATATCATAACTGATATTTATCTTCTTTTTTTAAACCTCTCTGTAAATTCTTCATTACTGGCAGCTTCTGCAGTACAGCCTGTGTGCAACACTGAGTTAGCATAATATACACATCCCTCCATACAGCAGCATTTCCCCACTCAGCTATGATATAACAGGATCATAACGTTGCTGCAGTGTTGCCGCTGGGCTGTCACATTGATGCCACAGTGGCCTGCTGACATCGCATGAATGTCATGTGCTGGCAGGGTCTCGGATGGTGAAAACATGAAGCAGCGGAAGGAATCTGAGGCAAACAGAAGACTGTATGATGGAGGAAAAACACCATAACATTGCGAGTGGTTTTCTAAATGAATAACAAGGCAGAAAAGCATCAAGTGGGCGTATAGGTGGCGAAAAGGCTAGCAGCTGATCTCTTTCATCACCACTCTTTCGCGCCTGATCCTCGTGCCTGCCTCGTCTAACGCCACGGATCCTCGGATCCTCCTTTCGCCGCCATTTGACGAAGCATAGGGGCTCCCATCTCTCCCCCCCCTTCCACTCAGCAGGCCTTCGCCACTCTTATCATGCCATTGCCATGGAGAGGAGCCGCGTGAGAAGCCGTTAGCCGCGTTACCCAGACAGGGAGTGAGTGTGCGTGATGCGTGGTGCAGTTTGGGTCTGAGTCAGCAGCAGCCCGGGGCCTGAGACAGTGTGGGTTGAGCTCCTCCTCTCTCTCCCTGTCCTTCACAACCTCCTCAGCCCTATTCACATGCTGACGCCTGCCGCTTGGTAAACAAGAAAAAAACTGAACGGCCTCCTTTTATATGTATGTGAGTTTTATATGTTGTCTGAAATGTGTGAAAGTATGCGTGTGTGTGCATGTCAGTTTCTGTGCACACTTGCATGTGTGTATGTGAGCTCCTGTGCATATGTGTGGGAGTGTGATCAGTGTGCAATTGCGCATGTGAATTTGTGTGTGTATGAAAGTGTGTGTATGTGTGTGTGTCTGTATGTGTGTGCGCTCATGTGTGTTTGTGCGTGTGTGTCCGTGCGTGTGCGCATGTGCACATCCATGCCTTTCTCAGTGATTAATGGAGAGTGGGCGGTGGGTATGTGGTGTTGCAGAGCTGACATGCTCCTCACTGCTAGTTATTACTCATTTCCTCAGACCCATGTGCAAGCAGTCTCAGACGAGCACCAACACATGCACACTCACACACAAACACAAACAGACACGTATATACACATACACTCACACACCCTCTCTTGGGGTTTGCAGGCCCGGGCTTTGACTGTTGCTTTTGAACTGGACTGGAAGCCAATAACATTTCCTGCACTAAAACATGTGTTGTTTGGCAATTTTATGGTGATGGGCTCACTTTATGGGTGATTTTACCAGCTTTTGCGACGCTAACATGGATTGCAGTCTTCAGGCGAATATTTGGAGATCCTGTGGCAAGGTTAGTTACCACAAACCAAGGCAGAGCATTGCATGGTCTGGTGGGGAAAATTTAATTTCTTCTGCCCTTATTTAAATCTTTAATTAACATCTGTTCCTAGTACAAATTTAAGTAAAACTGAGATCCCAATTACAAGTGTGTTTTTGATGATATTATCTTATCCATGAAAAAATACATTGTATAGATTTCTTGCTGTCCAAGAGTGGCCTTGGGGCAATTGGAAATGTTTTACTATCTTCAACAAGATCTGAACAGAAATGTATCACTTTAAGCTTCTCTTTTCGATGACAACGTTCAGCACAATGTGTCATTTTCTGTCCGGTGTTACCCTACCAATTTAATTTCAGTGACAAATCTGTGCACTTCCACCTGCCTCATGTTTATCTGACAAAGTGTTTCTTTGAAGTGTGTGCTCTACATGCAATATCCATATCAGGTGAATGTGGAGTGAAAGGTGTTGAGAAATCTTTCAGTCAGGCTCCAGCTCAATATTCAGTTACATGCTAAAAAAGGAACACAGTTTAAGTATATTTCACCTCTCTGAATATCAAATGTCGTAATTGTTCTTTCAATGATGTAGTAATTATTTTCATTGTGATCTATGTCCTTTCCTCACAGGAAAAACTATGTAAGGTTTTGACTAAATGTACAATGGCTGTACCTTGCATGGTTCTACCCCAGTGACAAGCATGTGTACTTGTTTGGGAACAATGCAGTGCCCATCGCGTATAAATGTTAATACTGTAAAAATGTATTTATTTGCCTTTTGGGCCAGTGTCATCATAAGATCATTTATGAATGGGAACAGATTTGCATGGCTTTATCTCTCTGACCTTTCTGCAGTGTTATTGCAACATTTTCGTGTCATTGATTTGTTTGTGGGAATGTTATGCGTTGGCTAGCACATTGCTGGGTGGATATTCTGCTTTGTGGTGACTTTGAACTTCTTTTACATTTTTTAAAGTCCTTTTTATTTAAAAAAAAGTCTTCCCACAACAAAATTCTCTGAATCCCCTTTTAATGAAGTATGAGAGGGAGCAATTCACATAGTGTTACCATTGTCTGTATTAACCCAAGAACATTGCTGCTGCACAGGTCAGAGGCCATGCAAGAGCACTGCTAATGCAGGGTATCATTGTAACGTACTGAATAGAGCACTGGACTATTGACCCAAAGGTTGAAGATTTGTATTCTGTACAGTAGGGCAGTTTTTTGAGTGAGTTTTTTGAGCAAGGGAAATCAACATTAGCTGCTCCTGGTAATCTGCAGGTAATTAAAAGGCAACAGAAGAAGCAATATTTAAACTTACTAGTGCCATGCGCTACCCTGGGAAAGGACATTCAGGGCGCATAAATAATGTGGTGTCACGGCCCTGTCATCTGTGATTTGTGGATAATTTGACAGGTTACATGAACTCCTTGTGCTCGGCATGCCTGGTGTTTTCCTGCCCCAACTTGTTCTAATGTCATTTCCCCCCTTTCAAAAGTGTCTGCTGAGAAGTCCCCTTACTATTGGTGTGTGTTATAATTACAGAGTCAAATGGACTCTGGTTCTCTGTAAATTGCAGGCATGGATAAATTATCTTGATGCCTCTGAGTTTTTCAAACCTCACTGGGCTGCTGAGCTTTCTTCCAATATAACTGGCTTGTAAAATGAAGCACTGCATATCGGCATGGCCAGCTTTCAAACGGGAATGAGACTCCTTTAGGACACTGCCATGATATGAAATGCTACACCTGAAGCTCAGCGTGCTGCTGCTCTTTTTGTGAATATAGAATAACCTTGTCATTTTGGACAAAGCCTTTGTTTATTTTTAAAAATGCTGACAACTAAGCCATATCAAGTTTGTTACTATAATACAGGATAAAATAACTTCCTTGTGTTATGTAAAGGTTATGGTTTAGGTTATAAGGACACATGCATACAGACGCACAGACATGCTAACACATCAATAAAAGAGTATGCATGCTTATTAAAATGTATGGAAAGGTCATTTCAAATATACAATTCATGTTGCCTTTCAGTCTATGGTACATATATTGAGTGAAGTATAACCAGAGGATACTTGTTAATGAACCAAAAAGACTCATGTACTTCAAGCCCAAAAGTGTAGAGAGATATTCCTTTCAGGTATTGGTTGTTTTATGAAACAGACGAAGTGTTGCGGGAGCGAGACCTTACCTTCCCCTGGCAAATCTTTGCAGCCAGAAATTGATTTCTAAATGTGGCTCAATTATGCACTAAAATTCATCTCCTTAAACCTTAAAATTGATTTTTCTTTTGTGCTTTTGGGGTCATTTTTTCTGTTTTATTAACATAATCCGCATGTTTGCAGTCTACATAAATGTGGAAGGATTTTTTTATCTTCACAAGTTTAAAGAGTATTTTTATCATAAGAAGCCCTTGCTGTTGGGTGCTTTTGATCCAGCAGTGATGTGCACTGGGCATTTAATGGGCAGATTCTCAGATGGAAACAAAGAGATGGAAAAAAGGATAGAGAAGATACGATCACTCTCTTCAACCTGCCAGCAAAACCACTGACCCTTTTTGGTCAAAATGCTGGCAAGTACATCTCAATGATTACCCGATAACTTGAGTTTTATTATTATTTTTTTCTTTCTTTGTGCGGAGAATAATGCTTTGGCTGCCTTCCCCTGTGTATCCCGACCTAACCTCTCTCGCTGTATATATATGTACTTCGTTTCCATAGTAACTATTACTTAGTGAGACAGGAAAAGTTGGCAGGGTTCAGTTAGCGCAGACGGCAGTCTCAGGCAGAGAAAAAGCCCAGATGTGCCTCCAGCATCGCAGTCACATCAAAAGCGTCTAATTTGGAGAGCGCAGAGGATTATCAGAGGGACTCCTCATACGGGGAAACCGGGACACCTCTCCCGCAGTGATCTGCTCCGGGTAGGTGGGACAGAGTGTCCGTCTGTCAGTGTGCAGTAGGGGGAACGCTTTACAGGGTTTGCCGAGGAAGAGGAGGAGGCAGAGGAGAGTGGTGGGAGGAGAGGAGAGGAAGACACCTGGTGTAGCCTGTTTTCGACAGCCTTCTTTTTACCTTTACTTTCTCTTACATATAATTGGATGGCAGAGTTGGCAAGATAATGTCAGCAAGATAATGTTAGTTGCATTTATTATTTTTAAGCCTTGTTTAAAAAAAACCTTCATCCACGTATCTGTTTTCATTATGTGTTATACGTAATTCCTAATGCCTGGATGTTTTCAATGGAGGTGTAGGTTCTGTAGCAACATCAATGAAATCATTATTTGTGGTCAACCAGACACACAGTTTAATGTATGAGTAATCTTTATGTGCCACCAAGGCCATTCAAAATTGCTGAATATCTAACTTCTGTTTTCAAGGCTGAGAGGAGTGGAGAAAAAGGTTATTACAGGATGCTAGAGTTACCAGACACAGTCTGGGGAATGCATGCAGTGACACTGTCTCTCTTTCCAGGTGAGAGGACATTTAAAGGGAGGTGCCCATTGATGCCTCAGTGATGCTGTGCCAAAGAACGAGCCCTTCTCCAGACCCTTTTTTCACCCAGGAGGCCCATGTGACCTAGTCAAGTGCCGATCCCCTGGGGGAGCGCTAAGCATCTGCCGGGAACGCGCAGATGAGTTCCGCTCCAGACCGCGGCAAGGAATGCCTACCACCCAAGAAGAGGGAGTCCAGGCAGGGCTCTTCGGACCGGGTCCCTGATGATGACTTCAAGCCTCCTGCGCCCCTCAGAGTCCGTCCTGGGCTGGGAAGGCATGTGGAGAGCAAGGAACCTTCCGAAGGGCCCCAACCTCTTCCCCGCTATGGCAGGGACCTACTCCCACCTCCGCCGGCACCACCACCAGCCCCAGCCGGCCACAAGTTTGCCCTGCCGTGGCCCCTGTCCTACCCAACAGCGACCCCAGGCCCCTTCTCCTCCTCCACAATAGGAGGCAGATGCAGTCCAAGCTCGCCAGCATGGAGGGACCCCTCCACTGACCCCGGTGCTCCCCACCACTCCCGGTGGCAGCGGGGTGGGCCGGAGTCTGCCCATATCCTGCCCCACCACCCCACCTACAAGAGCCACTTTCCTCCAGACTCCCGGGAGATGTGGAGCTACTTAAACACGGGAAAGCGTGACTTCAGCCCCTCCTCCCTCTTCTCCCATGCGCACCTCTTCTCCCACCAGCCCACACCATATGCCAAGGAACCCCAGGACTCTAGGAGAAGCTACCAGGCCAAGAAGCCCAATGGCTTTGACAGGATGGATGGCCGGCATGCACACAGCCATGCTCACATGCCAGTAGGGAGGTTGTCAGCTGTAGCAGAGGATTACCTGTACGAGAGCAAGATGAAGCAAGCCAGCTCCTCCTCTCACACCAACGGGAAGAGGAGGTACCACGATGACCAGAGGGCCACGAGCGGGCCATCGTTCAAAGACAGCCACGGGGTGGAGGGCCCAAACGCACATTCCTCACCACAGGATAAGGGCCCTCGTGCCACAATTAAGGCTCCACCCCCCATTGCCACTGACTCACGGACCTTCAAAGTCCCTATGGACACCATGAGCACAGTGGGCTCTCCTGGGGAGGCACAGATCTATTATGCATTGGGACCCGTGTATTCAGGCCTACAGCAGACCCCGCTAGCATACCCTCTGTACAGCCACCATAGCCAGGCCCCTGTGCTCCCTCTGTATGGCCTGCAGACAGAAACATCCCACCCCCTGAGAAACTCCCAGCTGTCCCCATTGGTGGAGGCTATCACCCAGCACAATAGTCACAGTCCAGGTCAAAGCCCTGCCCCTCGACCCCCAAGCCACTCCAGCCCCTCCCCTGGTGGAGGGTACCGGCCACAAGTCACTGCAGCAACAGCAGCTACCACACACCATGGAGGTCGATCATCTGCGGGCTCCCCACCGGCTTCCCAGCCACCCCCAGTCCTCCTACCTCACTTCGCAAAGGGTTCGGTGATCGAGCTCAGCAGTGGCCGACTGAAGCTGGTGGAGGAGCTTCAGACAGAGGACTTCATGCTCTGTGCTGACACCAGCCCAGAGTTCCACCTGAGCTCCTGCACTGTCCTGCTCATCTCTCCGTCCCCTGCCCCAGGTTTCTCCCACCTGCAGGTCCTGCTCACTGACCGCAACACTCAGGTGAGTACGCACACAAGCACATGCCAGCTACAGAGGTGTGCCCCTCTCCAGACCACAGCATTCACAAGCTGCAGTTTAGCTCTTACTTAGTCTGATTTAAAGAAACATTCACAATGGCACTTTATACAAATGGTTCTCAACCTCAGTCCTGGGGCCCCGTTATGTTGCTGGTTTTTGTTACAGCCAATGTGTTTCTCAGTTGAGATTGTTGATATCATCTGTTTAAGTTGCACCATAATTAAGAACCTAAGCTTATTTTAGTCTTATTTTACTTTAGTTTAGTTAAACTGTCTGTCCCCAGGATAGAGTTTGAAAACCCCTGATCTTTGACTTGTGGTCTGATTTGTGTACAAGCACTTCATGTTATAATTACAATGCATCTTACAGTGTTCTCTTACAGTAGATTCAAAATGATTTATTTTTCAGTCTTAATATTGAATCAATCTAACCGATCTGAATGACTGTTGCATTTGGATGCTTGTATCGCCCCCATGTGGCAAGAGAGGATAATTCTACCTCTTCATGAACTCTTTTTTTTGGTTTTGGGAGTTTTAGTGTATATTACACTAATTACACAATTATACATACATACAGACACAGACACACACACATGCATACATTCGTGATTTTCCACCTGCTGCCTTATCACCTGTGAAAATAGTCACTTCTAATATTTTAGAATTCCTGACGGATGAGTATGGTTTACATCCATGTGGTATTTCGTTTTTTCATGTCTCTTCAGGAGTTACTCAAAGTCTTAGTGGAATACCCGTTCTTTGTCCGCGACCGAGGCTGGTCTTCGTGCTGCCCACAGAGAACTGCCCAGCTGTACGGGCTCCGGTGCCGCCAGCTCAGCGTGGGCGACGTGTGCCTGGTGCTCACACCCTCACCCTCACCCTCACCCTCGGGAGCCCAGCCCCCTGCTGCCCCGCCCCGCAATCACACCCGGGGAGGGGAGCGCACACACGCTAGAGTGGGGTACGAGGTCAGTGTGCAGACGGTGGAGAAAATTCCACCGCCTCCTCCCACTCCACCTCCACCCCCATCTCCCTGCCCACTTCCACCTCGACCCCATCCGGTACGCCCAAGGGAATCCATGCAGGGGCGCAAGAGGCGATGGTCAGCCCCTGATCTTCTTGAGGCTGACAACAGGACCCCCCCAGATTTACCTCACACCTCTAAACATGGGAAGCAACAGTAGCGCCCCCACCCAACCCCACCCCAGGCCCAAAAGGGCAGCCTGCACAGCCTAGAAGTTTAGGCCACGCGCTCTCCTCCACACCGCAATGCACAGGGAGGTTGGGAGGGGCAGGAAGAATGATCTCAGGATTCAGCAGCACCTGGGGCCTCTCAGGTGCGGAAGCGGAAGACTATCAGAGAAACGTGCACCGTCGTCTTCTACGGGGTTGGGAAATGCCAGGGAAAAAATATAACGGACTTTATCATTTCTCTGTGCGGACACGGATACATCCAGCGATCATAGAGGATGATGTTTAAATTTTTAAAAAATCCATTAAAAAAACGTCTAATGCACAAAGACAATATAACTTTAACGGAGACAATCAAAGACGCATTCTCGATGTGTTTACGTTCTGTTTTTGTAATCGTCGTCCCACGCCTAATGAAAGTGTTTACTGCAGGCAATTTTCTATCCGTATTATGAAAGTAAATGCTATGGAATATATAATATATAAATATACAAATATATATTACAGATGTTAAATAAATATGCTAAAGCGATGTTAATTTAATGCAATCTCTTTGATTGTCACTTTTCGTAAATTTGTTTTTGCTTCAGAGCCGAAGTCAAAGGTTGATGGTCGTAGGTAGGCAGGATGAATGTATTCCTTTCGCCTTCTTTGAATTGGGACAGGGAGGGTCACCTCATGCGCTCAGTCGCTAAACGTTATCCTCCAATTTGTTTTACTTTCTTTTTCTCGGAAAGGAAAAAAAAACACTAACGAAGGTTGCGTAAAGGGCGACCCAATCCCCAGCTGACGGTCAATCATGGCCCGGCCTCCGGCTGTCATTGGTGTTTAAAACAGCATGTGCAAAGTGAGAGTCATGGTGCTAATAACATGTTGGAACACAATGCTTTGTGAATACTGACCCCTCTATGCTTTATTTGTATTCTGTTTATTGTACGTCTGAGTGCAGGGAAAACAAAGAAGAGTATTTTGAATCCAGATACGGGTATATCTTATTGATCACTCTCTTTTCACTTACCTTTTTTTCTTTTATGACTGAGAAAATAATTTTGTTGTCATTTCTTCTTTGTAAATGTTATAGCTATAAAATTGTATATTTTTAAAATTGTGGATCTGTACTATGATGTCCGCTAGAAATAAAAAAGCTTTATAGATTTATAAGTATGAACATGTCTTTTTTGTTTCTATTACAGGAAGTGACACAAAATCATTTCCAATGAAGAAGGCATCACTTAAGACTTAAGAAACCAATAATGCACTCAAACTTTAAGAGGCAAATTAATTTGTATATAATATGTATTAGACAGGAGCTGCCATAAATCCAGATATAAATCAGTGTACTTTGACACAGTGGTCTCCTTCCCTATTATAAAGAATTCAAATTACCAAAGATGTTGCTTTACTGATTGCATCCTATCAAGGAACTTTTGGTAAGGAAATATTTGCAACATACATCAAAAACTTGATCACACAATGAATAAATAAAATGTTCATAAAGCAAAAGGCAATACATGAGAGCTGCATTTGTAAAGGAGTATTCCAGAATTTATGCTGAAATTGACCTTTTACCCACAAGCTTGTTCATTTGTTCATGTTTTCTGTGCAGATTCCAAATACAAAGCTAGTTATCCTTTCTTTTCATTCAGCAGAACCAAAATGAAACTGGAAAGGTGAACACAAAGCATTAAAATGCCCCCCCAAAGTCCGATACTTTTAAAACTTAGGAATTATATCAATTATAACAATATGAATAATCATCATATAAAAAACATAAAGCACAAATTATTAATTTACAATATTTAACTAAAATACAATGATCACATTCTATAAAATCTATTCTGTAAAATTAGTATAAAAATATACATCCCACCAAACTTTCATAGTAAAACATAAATTAGCTGCTCCTATAAAACACACAGAGATCCAAAAAAATCCACACAAGGGAGGCTAACTTATTTCTCCTCATCCTATTAATTCAATGGAGCAAACAGCTCAATTGATAAAGTAATAAGTAATAATGTGTATGTAGTATGTATTATTTTGTAAATGCCAACTACCTGTTAACTACATGCAATGTTTTAACTTAAATGTTCTCTCTCCTTTTCCTCCCTGTACCCTTCCCACCCCATAGATCCATTTCTTCATCCCAGTTTCAGTTTTTTTCTCTGCCTCCCTCATGTTTCCTCCCTCTCATTCACTCCTCCTTTCTCTCTCTGTCTGAGTCTCGCTGCCTCCACGTGAAGAATGGGACATGTCTCAGCCTGTGCTGCTGATTATGTCATGGTGTCCTGTGAAGATAGTGGCTCTGCAGTCACTGCAGTTGATCCAAAGGATGTGTGCTGTGTTAGTTTCCTTCTGTCCCAGTTCTAACCATCTGAACTGCTGCCATCACCTCTGGTTCAGACCTTTTAATACTCTGCAACAGAGTTCTGGCAAACAGTGGTTCCACCTAAAATGAAAAAACACAACTTCATAATGAACACTATGCAAGACATAAGGGAATATCAGAGTGCACTGCCCCCAGCTGGTCTGAAATAGCCATGATGATCTGTTCTGTTATAATTCTACAAATAAACCACAAATGGATCTTTATTACTCCATTTGGTGTATTCAATATTTATGAGTTAAAATGTATCAGCCGGTATACATGTATTACTAGAACAGCAGGAGGTCCTTTTGTCCCTCTGCTACATAATGTATTCATGCAAACATGACAGAACATCTATGAGTACTATATTTCTGATTGTTCAGATATTCAAGAGAAATAGCTGTCGATTGCATTGCAATTGTGCGCACACCTGGGAAAAGGAATACATCATTTTAAAAGAATTTGCTGCTAACTGAGTAAAGTTAGTATCATAACAGAATAAAACCAGAATCTTTGAACACTCAAAATCCACCTTAAACCTTATGCCACTTATGTGATTCCTATGTTGTGGTTGCAATGGTCCCCAACACACTCTCACCCGTGCTGTGATGAGCTTCTTGGCTTTGTTCTGGCTGGATTCAGGAAACTCCTCCCCGAAGCACAGATCAATTTCAAACCGTGGTGTAGGTCCACCTGCATACAAGTACTGCTGCAGCTCTGTGTGCAAAAAACAGAGGCCAGAACACAGTGAGGCACAAGGCAGACAAAGCTATTTACCAAGTTTCATTAAGCAGCCTGTATAAAAGATGCAATAAATGGTGAAACTCTCCTCTAAATGACATTGACAAGATCTCACATGGAGCATTCCTAGTTCAGCCAGGGGTGCTGCACAGATGTTCATAACAGCTTTTGTGAAGAATTGATTGAATAGTTGTATTGTTTGTGAGATGTGTGCGCACTCAAATGTCAAATTATGGGACATAATATATCAAAACATTTTTATGGCTATGGGTGTTTCAGCAATATTTTTTTCTTTTTTAGCATAATATTCTATTCCACATTTTCGAAACAAAGTAAATTTTGAATTGTTGCTTTATGAATGTTGTTGTGAGTGTTTCTAAAACCCTGATTAATGCACTATAAATACTTAATGTAAAGTGTTATGAATCCCAGGGCACCCCACCTTCAAGTAAAGTGTTATGCAGTAAACCAATCTAAAGGAAGTTCCTGAATTTGAATGATCTGTCTGTCAATGTTCACAGAACTATGTTTCTGACTGACAATCCAAAAACTCCAGTGTAGGAAAATGTCTAAATGTATGCTGTTTTGAGCAGGAATATTTTTACAAGCTTTGTGATCTCCTGTATGGATTTTCTTTCTGATTATTCTTCTTGACAAAGTGGGTAGACCAGTGTCTCAGTTACCTCTGAGGAAGATGGGTGTGTCTAGCAGTTTGCAGGTCTTCTCCCGGTCCAGCTTGTTGGGTTTGTCCTGATGCTGGGCCAGGGGGCCATGCCAGTACACCCGGCCCTGGCAGAAGCGCTTGGTGAAGACCCCGTCAGGGGCTACCCACAGCAGCACACCCCGCTCCAGGTGGGGTAGCAGGCGTGCCATGGCCTCCGCGATGCCAGACGGCACCTGGGTGAGCTTTGGTGGGGGGAAGCGGACCTGCTCGGCTGTGCATGGCCCGTAGATCCGCTCGTTCTCCACTGGGGCTGAGCCCTGTAGGATCCAGCAGCCATCGGGTGTGGTAGTTGTCACATCCTGAACCTGCTGGCCCTGGTAGTACAGACGAACCTGCAGACGGAAATCTGGACACAGACCAGACATGGGTTGGCATACTCTGTGCCAGTCCTCTGGTTTGCTTCAGTTAGGAAAAGGCAATCGTGTTAAGTCTTGTTAAGGCACTGTTCTAATGTGCAGATAGACCCCCACGGTTTGATACTGAATCCACACTATGCCAGCACCAGCTGTGGCTAGTAGCCCTACAGAGGGACACATAATTGGCCATAGAGTTGTCCAAGGAGGGAGGGCTTCGGCCAGTGGGGATGTCATTGTCTCACTGATCACCAGCAAAGCCTGCTGGTCAATGAGCAGCCCACAGGCAGCCTGCGCAAAGCCTCTTCCTCTGAATCATGTCTGTGGAAGCTCAAATTGTGGACTGTGGTGTGAAAATAAGCAGTGGGTGACATCATGTGTGACAGAGGAGAATACATGCTGGTCTGTGCACAAACAAATCGAAACCTTCCAGTCACTGGTTATACATAATGTTACTTCCTGTATTTTCCTTAAAAATGAGGTCTCAACGTGAATACTTGTTATATGGCATTTATACTATTGAATTTTAGTCATTGGGAGTCCCATTTGTCACACTGAGCATTATGTTTCCAAATCAGGAGAGGAGTTCTTTGAAACCTTTGAGTAAAACTAAAAACAATCATATTTTACATTAGTGAAGAAGTGACTGCCCAGTCCACAACTATATGGTTAGAAAGGTCAGACATCAAACACAAGTCAGGGTTTTCAAAGGGGAATTATGACTTTCCTTCTACCTGTGACTCGGAGCATTGGTAGATGTGTAGTTGGCAGGAGGTGGTGCGCAGGCGCACAGTCAGAGCCTCTGGATTCGGGCCATGGCAGGGACTCGGTCTTAATGCGCATGTCTGGAAAAAAAGCCCAAGGATCAGCCCAACCATTTCAAAACAGCACAAGGGATGTCAGGGTGATAATATGGTTAGGGAACTGGGCTTACAACATAGAGGTTACAGGTTCAAATAACTCATTGTGTGCTGTCATTATACCCTTCTAGTAAGGTGTAACTTGGATTTTTTCAGTAAATATCCATAAACAAATCGCATGATTAAAATTTTTTTGTTGTGTAACTCACTTGAATTAAGAGTATCTGATAGGAGCCTAAACAAGTATAGATATTCCATAAGCTTTCATAAAGGTGTTTATTTCCTAGTCAAAATTACTGCGTATTTCTACCCTGCATACAGTGTGTATATGGTGATACTGACCACAGTCTGTAGGGGCCCTCTGGTCTTGTTTCTCTGTGTCCAGGGGCACAGGATGCTGGGTCTGACCATAGGAGTCCACTCTCTCCTTCCAGTCAGCATCTACCTCAGGCCGAGAGCTAATCTGAGGGAGACAAAATTATTTACACCGTTTTGTTTGACTGCACTCGACAGGATAAAGCTGTTGTTCGAGGGTTTGTACAGTCTCATGGGAAAGCAGTGTATGTTCTTGTAGCACCACATCTCATCGCAGCTGAAGACATTTCACATTTATGAAGTTCACCTCCTGAACACTAGGTGACAGTCTTGCAACATGTAGGCATATCGCCTTCTAGCACATAATATTGTTCAGCATGTCAGGTTAGGATCAGCGTTACCTGTGGGCGGAGACTGGCTGGCACATTGAGGGGCATGTCGGGCTGACTGCCCAGGAGGATCGCATGAGGCCCAGGGGACACTGAAGGAGACACAGAAAGCCAAGGGCTCAGTGAAACAAGGTCTGCTTCTCTTGACTGTGAGTGTTCTCAGGGGAACAGAAGGAGCATTGTTCCACTGGGGCACTCATTGTCGTGCCACCTGCATCTTCTGATAGAAGCTGGCTCTCTTACCAATCGGGCTGCCTCCTTCTGCCTGGATCTGGTACACCTTGTAGGGCTCAGAGATGTCCAGCTGGCTACGCTGGGGAACCTCCAGGAAGTCTGTACTCTTATTTAGGGCACAGCGTAGACGGGTCTTCCAGGTAGAGGGATCAGCTCTGTCCTTCCCCTCCCTATACTTGCCTTTGTATACTGCCCAGGCCTGAGACAAATGTGTGCACACACAAACACACACAAAATACACAAACTTGTCAATGTCATCTTTTCTCTCAACATCATTCTTGCTCAGATGCCAATATGGTACTTTATACACTACATAACTCTCACCCTATTATGAATGACGGTTCCATTTCAATACATTTCCCAGCTCATCAAATAAAGTGATATTGAAATGAATGATAATAATGTACAGAATGGCTCTTGAACAGCAACCATATAAAATTATATTTTTAATACAAAACTTCTGTTCTGCTTATTTAGGCAATCCTGATGTAGCTTCTGTTGACCTTTTTTGTTTTTTTGTTTTGCATCTTTCCCCTATTTTAGTTACAGTTTACATGAGGACCTCGAATAAGGGAAATTGACGGTGAGATTTCGCTTTACATTTTGTCTTACCTTAAACAAAGCAGCGTCTTCGTCCTGTTTATAGTCCTGCTTAGCGGCATGCTTCCATGGTATTCTAAACATGGTTTTCTCTTGATTTTCCCAACTCAGCCCTGCATATTTTCCACTGTCTATCTGAGCAATTAGCCATTCACGGAGACGCATATTCTTGCCGTTATCCTTCATTTTTAAATCTAAAAGAAGTCACAAAGGCGTTCATTAAAATAGTTTTTATGATCAAACCCAATTGCTTCGTGGTGCTTTCCAAATGGCAGTCACCATGAGACACACAACAGACCTCCCGCGTTGCACTCGAATATTCCTCTGGATTGTTCTACAAAAAATCTTCTAAAAAATAGTATGCGTTAGATATGCAAATACATGTCCGCGTAAATTTGACCAACGCACACATGGCCTTTGGAAAATTCTGCATTTAAGACTACGCACCGTAAATGTACCCCTGAAACGCATTTAGAAATGAAAGTAAAAGTAAGAAGTGAAACACTTTTGGTTTCCTGTCAAATTAGGGCGCTCAGGTAAAAGGTACATTCATCAAGCATTTTTCATGTACAATCCCTTGTACAAACTCGTTTAATATCTTTTTTTAATGGACATAATCCAGTCCAGCGATATTGAGTAAATAACGTTCAATGCAGTCTAATTCAAGCACCTCCAACGTGACAGACAATTTTGTTTCACGCATTAAGATAAAACCAATGAACAATGTACGGACAAAAGCAACCACGGGTTAAGGGATTAAAGAATTTAATTTAATGGGTGTATTTTATTTACAGTCGGCATAAATTCACATAGTAATGTTTACCTACAAAATGTCCAATGACTTTGGGCTACTTTAAAGAAAACAAAAAAAATACAATATTTGATTTATTTATATGCTGAAGGAATCTTTCCACTTGAATCATATTTCAATGAAATCCTACTCACTTCCACCTCATGACATTTTTTGACAAGTCAAAGAACAGTGAACTACTGGTTGAAATTCCCCAAAATTACCACAGAGAAACCGCTTTTTGTCGTAAATTGTCTCTGTACATGTCATGACTAAAAATCTGTATTTATAGTCAATTGTTAGGCTTTATTGTGATACTATTTATTCATGGCACAGGAATAACCAACAGCTGGTGCTGCCAGTGAAGATCTGGTAAACACCATGATGGTGCTGATCTAATATATGAACTTAAGTAGTTTTCTTGAAGCTGTATATGGCAGCTCATTTTCATATGTGTGTCCAGCCTAGTGTTGGTGGTGTGATGTCAGCAGGAACTGAGGCACTGCACATTGATTCTGGATCATAGAAAAAGCATAATGATATTTCCCTGTCACTAAACTGGTTCCCCTTGTATCTGTACATTAGCTGATTTTCCACCTGTATCTATATTCTTGTCAACATTATTGCAATTATTATTATGGTTTTATGTTGTAGACAGAAAGTATTAAATTGCCTGAATGATTTTGCAAATAACATCCTTCAAACAACTTAAAAAAAGTGTTTTTTTAAGTTGTGCATATTCCATTATTTTATTTAGTGCAGCAAAATTGCACCTTTTTCTAAACATTCTACTAAACTTTTTGTTGACTGGGATCTCACTTTGAGCAATAAAACTCATGTTTTTGATCACAACCAATGATGATATACTTGACCATGCGTTAAAATATATTTACAATTAATTCATAAATGTAACAAATGATCATTTTAAAACATTACAGAAGGTTATCCTCTTTTCTTTTACAAAGTCGACCTCATTTCTTCTGAGAAATGGCACAGACTGTCCTTTTGGTTTTCACATTTGTCCTCTTTGACTCATCCCTGTCAAACAAAAATGCAACTTGATTGATTTCACAGAATCACTCAAAAAATCCTTTTTAAAGCATTTAACTAAATGAACAAATGTACTTCTTAACATCACACAACTTTTCCAAATGAATGTAATGAAAGAACAAAGTCATTGATGTAAAACTGCAGTGGGACTTGACAATGGGGTGGGCTGACAGGAGGACTTTGGTATGTATATGAGCTTTACCTTGGCTATGATCGTGTCTTTGAGTCTGCCTGGGTGTTTGAGCACAGTGCAGGAGGAGGAGCAAAGGTGGCATTTGCTAGCAGAAGAAGGGGGTTTCCCACCGAGAGGAAAAGGCAAAGACAAGAATGAAACAAGCACAGGGCCCCAACCCCTTCTGCGGTCAGCTCCCGCCATGCACTCTCAAACGAGATATATAGTTATGTCCCGTCATTAACTCAACTTGTTTGACAAGAGCAACATTCATTTGGGACCTTTACACACTTGTGCCACACCACTGTGAAGTAATGCAAAAACAGTTTGTACCATTATATTTAACAACTTCCACTTTTTAAAACCTGCCTGTTCTTAACACACTGGTTGTTGAGTAAGATATCAGGAATGACTACCTGGGCTAATCTGTGTGGTTGCGTTTTAGAGATTTATTCAGTCATTTACTCTTTTGTGGCCTGTCACAAGTCAACCTGTCCAGCGAGCCACACATGGGAACAAATACTCAATTCAAAATATCTACCCCTAAATTTTACAACAGAACATCAAAATGGCTGTTTAGTTAGTTTAGTTTTTTTTAAAGCTTGTCCTGGTCACTGATAATACAATGACTGTGATGTAGGTTAACATAAAAATGTGAGCATAATCTACATTCCTTTCTATGGCCTGTGAAATATTTTGTTTATATAAGGGAGGGTGTTGTCTTATTTGATTAATTATTTCAGCACCATGAAAGTAAAAATGACCACAGCCACAGACAGGAGTTTAGCAAGGCAGCTTGAGTTTCCTTCCATTTGTGAGATGGGACTTTTGTGCCTTCTTTCAGTCTCAATCTAACCGCAACACACACACACACACACACACACACACACACACACACACACACACACACACACACACACACACACACACACACACACACACACACATACACCCACACACACTTACGTGCACACACACACACACACACACACACACACACACACACACACACACACACTCACACTCTCTACTCACTCATTTACTCCTGCACTTACAACATCCTGTTTGCAAACCAAAGGGCTCAGACTCCTCCCTCGAAACCGAGGACACGAATAGTATGCAGTGAAAGTGAAAGTGTTGAGTGTAGAACCCTATCACCAAGCAGCACTTTGTGGACTTCATCCCCACTTACTAAGCTGACCTTAGAGATGACACTCACATTTGCTCAGAGACCACATTTTAAATTTTGTTCAAAATATGACAGACAACATCTCTGTTGTCTGTGCACAGTAGAGTTGCACAGCTCTAGTGCCGTTTCCAGCTGGTGTTTATGCTGGATTGTAGTATGCTTCAGCATTTACTGGTTAAAAACTACACTCATCTTGTTTCCAAGGCCTAACCTGGCTGCTGATCATTATTAAATAACAAAAGTCTAGGGTTTCCATCAATCCTGGACTTTTTGTGATCATCCCAGAATTTAATTTTCTGTCCAGGAAAGTATTGAAACTGTCTCAGATTTTGATGAATGTTATCCCAGTTCCCTTTGTTCTTTTTTGCGTGAAATCATAGTCACCATTGACCCCCCCTCCCCCAAACACACACTCACCTACTCACTCCAAGCTCACAAATACACCTGAACACCCCCAGATGTCCTAGAAGACAGACCTGGAATCCCACTGTGACGCTCCAAACCCAGACCTGTCTACCCCGGTTTAAAATACAGGTTGAAAATGCTGTGTTGTTTGGGTGGGGCAGTTAGCGGAGGTAAGTGGGGAGGACGTAGGGAGCAGGGGGAGATTTCTCCAGCAGCTTCCTTTGTTATTGAACCAGTGGATTGTCCTGGAAGCGCCGCCCTTCCTCTCCCCAACTGCTATGACGACTCCTTCCCTGCGGTGGATCGGGGCCTTTGATGTTCCTCTTAGTCCCCCTGTTGTCAGTGGGCCGGAGCCAGGCCCATCTGGAGCGGGGGAGCATCCATCATGGCCGCAGCGCCACCCGCACGAGCCCCGGGTCTCGCTTGGGATGTGGCCTGCCTGTGAGAAACCCACACGGTGCACCCCAGCAGCAAACACATATCCAAGAGTGCTTGAGGGTTTGAGTAGGTGCAGTCAAGGGTATACACACTTCTATGGAGTGTACCTAGCAAAACGTCTGGGGATGCACAGTATACACACACATTCAGTGGAATTAACTGTCATATAACATAAATGCATTTGGGAGTTTAATAAGCCGTGAGCAGTATTGAAGTATACATGTTATCATTTGATCTTCGGCTTGGAGTCCTAGGGGTGGAGTCTTGCTTTACCATCTAGGGGGTATGAGGACCCTCCCCCCACCCCGTTGAGAAGGATAAAATAGGGATGGAGGTAGAGATGGGAAGAGAGGGATGCCAGAAATGGTAAGCATGATGGGAAATGAGGTATGTGCCATTTTTATATCTAGTAGCTGAGTGAGGGGTTGTCTGAAAATATCATTCCCAATGTTTGTCTTAACAAACTCCAATTATACTTATTGCCAATAATAGATATTTACTTGGAAGTTTCAGTATGCCCATCTACCTAGACAGCATAATTAATTCTTTGGTTACCACTCTACCACTATGAGGTTCATGCTTTATCTAGATTCAGAGTAACATATCTGACAGGCACACCTATGATCTCCTCTCACCTATAACACCTTATCACCTTTCTTTTTCTAATCCTCAACATCTCTGTCTCTCCTCCCCCTCCAAAACAGCAGAGGTGTGTGAGGTGTTGAATGTGAAAATGACGTCTGTTGGAAAAAAGGAGAGGCATCTTTGTGTTCATCTGCTTCACGTCCATCCCTTGCTCAGCTGGCTAACGTAGCTCAGCATCTGTGGCAGAGCTCCAAGCACAGCACAGTCGTTACACAAGACCTCTGCTCCACTGAACTTTTGGTCCTTGATGCAGCTGATTGTGTAAATGTTAAAACTGGAATAACATATTGCTGAAGAGATGAACGTGCAACAAGGAATTTTTTCAGACCACAAGAAAACAAACTTAATGCAGCAGGTACACTGGTTCCCATGCTTTAATAGGTGTCCACCAGGGGCGTGTTATTTTATTCCTGGGGAGTGCCTGTGGCTACAGGTTTTTGGTTTCCTCTCCATCAGCAGCCAACTTAACCTAAGCCTTGGAAACAAGGTACATTGAAACCTCAACCAATCATCAACTTGTATTAGGCACCTAGCGTTAAAAACACAAAATACCAGCCCTCACGAACTGAAGATGCCAGGGGCAGGCTGCCTCCCTGCCACTGGTCGCCAGAGCAGAGTGCAATGAAGCTTGCCACCAATCGTGAGAATGGGCCAGACAGACAGGCCTGCCCCAAAGACACAGACGACAGAGCTCCAGCTGGGTTTGCGCCACACCGCGTCTTTTCGCAACGTGTGTCCACCGCTCTTGGCGTAATCCCGGGGGACGTGCGCGTGTAGACAACGGCTGCCTGCAGGGAAAAGTGTCCCCTGCCAATACTTCACAATGAGCTTCTGCGTCCACAAATCCCCATTCCCCAGATAGCAGCTGTGGACAAGTACGTCTTTGTGTCCAAATGTGTGTGGGTGCATAAGAGGACAGGAGGGGGTGGGGGGGGTGACATTCAGGCAGCTTTGTACACCACTATGATAAATGGAGTGGGAACTCTGGGAGAAATGTGTGTACCTGAATGTGTGTGTATGTGTATGTATGTGTGAGTGAGTGTGTGTGTGTGTGTGCGTGCGCGTGTGTGTGTGCTATTTGTGCATGTTTGTGTGTGCTATTTCTCATTTTATGTGGTCTGAGGGCACGCAACAGCAAAATTCTACCCCAAGGCACTAGATATATTCCTCTGGGAGCTTTTCAAGCTGGATATTTATATGTATTTTTGTTTACTCTGACACTCTGCCTTTGCCAATTCTTTCTCCAATCCCCCACCTGCTGATCTGGAATCAATTTAAAAGGAACCTAAAGGTGAGTGATTACTCCCTGACTGGGCCCACTGCATGACTAAACTATGCGAGGCACGGCAGCACCTCTCTCCCAGTTTACCCATGACAAATGCAATGTGTGCATCAATCCCTCTGTACCTCGTATCATCAGCACAAGAAACAAAGTATCACTGAGAGTATTTTTGTTAAGTGGGCAGATTAGAAGCAATGACATCTGCACTGCACTATCCACTTCTATAGGCCTCAACAAGCTTGTGGAATTAAAAAAAGGACTTTTACACAGGTCTCTGTGTGTGTCTGTGTACATGCCTGTGTGTGGACATGTATGTCTTTGTGTGTGCATGATTATGCCTGAGAGTATATGTGTGAGTGAATGTGTGCGTACATGCACATGCATTCTTAACAAAAATACATGTTTGCGTGCCCACATGTGCACTTTCATATATGTGTGTTCATGTTTATTCCCTCATATATGTGTGTGATTGTGAATGTAAGTGTATTTGTGTGTGCATATGTATTTATATGTCCACATCTGTGTGTTTTGATGTATTTGCTTTCAGGCATGGTCTGCACCCCTCACAGGCCGCACCATCGAGCTAAACCATGCTGCTGTGACGCACTCTTGTAGATCCCAGCAGCACTGGCCTGGAACTGCTCCACTGTAAACCGATAGCCTTGCTGTTGTTGATTGGAGTGAGGGATTGGAAACGATAGCATTCAGAGGAATGAACGCATTATTGAAACCTGGAGACCCCTAGCAGCCCAGCACTGATAAGTATCCTCAGCTGTTCTGGATGAAATGGGAGGTGGATGGAATGCTGGCCCTTACTGTGGGAGAGAAGGCCGAGTCAAACCTCAGAGTTCAGCATGGAAACCGCCATGGTCCAACCGTGGGGTCCACCGCAGGAGACGCCCCCTTCCTAGCATTCTGGGCCTTGGAGAGACAGTCTAGCAGCCAGGATTATAGCGATCAAACAGGATCAACTACTGAAGGTGCCATAAATAAACACCCTGCTCAGCGAGGCAATGGTCAACAACAGGATACTGTGCAAAGCATGCGGAGAAGGAGGAGGCATCTGGTGTGGCAAAGCTTGGCTGGATTTTGGGGATAGAAGAGGCACGTGTGTGTGTGTGTGGGGGGTGCATGGTTTGGGGGTGGAGGGTCAGTCAGTCTGCTGCACATTAACTTTGACCCACATTACCACCCCATTAACCCTCTGACCCGTGCTTGGTAAGTAAGGGTTTGATGGAGAGCAGGGTATTTGGCGAGAGGCTCTGGAGAGAGAAGGAGAGCCTGCCTCTGGCCTGGAAGCCTGGCCTGTCCCCCACAGTCGCACGAGGAGTAGAGCGGATCGTTCCCTGACCCCTGCGGGAACACATGTTCCCCGTTTGCGAGTCTGCGGGTGGCACGGCCCCGCTAATGTGAAACAGCTTGCCATAAACAGGATGTCAGAGAGGGACTCAGGGCAGACCTGGACGGCACAGCCCCCCCCCCCACCATAGCCAGAAGACCAACACAACTCTGGACCGCAGTACCGCCCTTTCCCTCTCCATGTCCTCTATGTCATATCCCATTGTGTAACACCAGCCCAGACAGCTGTGCCCTCTCTCTTTGCCTGGCACCCCACTACACCATCCATGCTAGTCTCCCAATAAATGTGTCATTCTTTCAAACATCTTCTTGGACCTTCAAATATGGCAGGTAGTTTAAACAAGATATACAGAGCCGAGGGTGGACAGTGTCTGTGGGATTCTGGACAGTTTTGCTGCTGACAGTCAACTTGTTCAATGCAGAAGCTCCATATTTGGCAAAGAAAAAACGGTGTTACATTGGTACATGTTGTGATCTGATGAATCTGTGTGAACTTGTTTGCTTAATTATGTGATTACCTTGCATTTGTCTTGTTTATGACTAAATAAAGTTCTGTCTTTCTGTGTTCTCTTCCATTTGAATAAATCACCACCTTTCATATCTCAGCCCATGTGTCTGGCCTCTTTTGCTGGCTGGAGCGCAGACAATCCAGACTGATAAATAATCTTGCACTGCTTGAAAGCAATTGGCACATCAACAGCTGTCTGTGTAAAGTGTTTCAGGAAAAAGCAGCAGTAAAACAACTAAAAGAATGTAAAGTGTTTTCTGTCTCATTCTTTTCTCTTCTCATTTCCCTTTTCATCCCGTTACTGCATTTCTCCTTTTTCTCAATCACTGCTTCTCCGTCCTTTAAGAATTCTTGATACATTGAGAAATGTGAACAAAGTATATGTCTTGTAGTCATGGCAGGGGAGTGTCAGAAAGCTAACATGTAATTCCTGTAAATGACAGGAAATGGAAATTCAACAGTTTTGAAATGTGGGCTGCATTTTCCACATAGTCTGTGTGCACATATATCCTAAGAAGACAAGGTTGATGTCAATTGTTACTCAGTACTGAGCGGTCTCTGTTAAGCTGTCGATCTCGCACCCCCACCCACGGAGCACAAGCGGTCGGAGGGGCATGACACTGACATTAGTCATATGTCTTGTCCTTCTCAGTCAGTAAACATGAATCCAACTGTGTATTTATGGGATATTCATCAACTTCACATGTGTTGATTGACTGCCGGGAGGAGTGTTAGTGTATTCACCATTCAGAATTCTGATAGCAGTCTTAACAGCCTTATTCAGTGACCATACATTAGTGTACCTCTTTTTTTTTTTACTACCAAAATCTATTTAGCACAATACAATTTGCTATGTAGGATTAATACCTACCCAGGTTATATTATGTCTACACAAATCATAAATTGATCTAAATACTCTTAGCACATGTAGATTTCAACACTGATGTACTGTATGACAAATGTTCATTATATTTCACAAGTTATCAATACATTTCCTTCAGTATTTTAGCTAATAAAGGTGGTATGAACATTGTATGTTAAGCCAAGATTTTTCAGCGGCCATGTAACTGAGATTTACAGTCAAATGAGAAATATCTGACATCAATGGTGCTATTTGTGTGTTGCTTTGACATGCTTGGCTATTACTATTTTTAAACGGATGTCTGCCACATAAAATACAATAATGGATATCATAAAGGTCTTATAAAAGCTTCTTTTACTGAATATGCCATTATCTGTTTCAGGTCAGTTTGATTATAACTTTTCCAGATAATGCATTTAGATGTAAAGGCAAATGGCAAGATTTAAATGAGATGAATAAGGTTTCTGTTGGCTGGGGGATCTGTGGATGTGTTAGGAGCTCATGACTGTGATGTGAATTCAGTCACATTTAAAACTGAATTCCACATTCAAAACATTGTTCTTAGCTGTTCTGCTATTCATTTCCATCTCTGCGGGGACACTATCTGTTGAAAACTGTATAATTCCCTTTGACCCCTTGCAAGTAAAAAAACTGCTGTATTTACAAACTTGCGCATTTGAAATGTACATGTTGTTGAAAGCTAATTTGAATACCACATACATACAGCTTTATATTCAAGCTGATTATTATAAGGAAGTGATGAGAGGTCAGTGATCAAATGTACCCATAAAGTACAATAAAAACTCTCAATGCTGAGCAGTTAGTTACATTTTGTATGAACCAGAATACAACTCTTTCAATAATCAGTCATACATATGAAGTCTGTAGCTTTAACACTTCTCTCTCCCATGTGTAAAAAAGGTGAAAGAAAAAAATTAAATGTGAATGCTTGAATTTCAACTGTGGAAGAAAGTGCAAAGAACAATGTAAATCTTTTCAGCTAAGCAGAAAAAAGCTCTATGCTAAAGAGACTAAAGAGGACATCTTTGGGTTAAATACACTGTAAATGTTTCCAGCTAAGCAGAGAAAAGCTCTATGCTAAAGAGACTAAAGAGGACATCTTTGGGTTAAATACACTGTAAATGTTTTCAGCTAAGCAGAGAAAAGCTCTATGCTAAAGAGACTAAAGAGGACATCTTTGGGTTAAATACACTGTAAATGTTTCCAGCTAAGCAGAGAAAAGCTCTATGCTAAAGAGACTAAAGAGGACATCTTTGGGTTAAATACACTGTAAATGTTTTCAGCTAAGCAGAGAAAAGCTCTATGCTAAAGAGACTAAAGAGGACATCTTTGGGTTAAATACACTGGAATTGTTGGGCCTCCCGCTGTTTTTATTGGACTATTGGAGAAAACAGAAAATCCACAAGGACGGATAATTTTCATCTTATTTATTGAACTAGTTTTGTACTAAAACATTGAAGTCAGGAGAGGGCAAAATGCTGTTTGGCAAGTTGCATTGCTCTCACATACACTCAATAAATATTTCTCTTAAATAAGAAAAGAAAAGTGGTTTCTTCACAGCAGAATGAAAAATGTAAAATCCTGAAATGAGCTGACAAAGTCCTTAAAAGCATCTTTTTTCCCTCTCCACTCAGTCCTGATTTCTGCCTGGTATTAATTTTCAGAATGCATTGTGGGGTATCCCTGCACATTCTTGTTGTTGATTTACTTTGAATGTAAAAACCGTTGTCATAGCAACTGCAATTAAGAAAAAGAAAATAAGTTGAACTGCAAAGGCTTAAACATTTCTCGTCTGAAAAGAAATGCCACAAAGTCTCTCGCTGCCTCTGAGTTTTGGTGTTGGTCACATATCATATATCCTGACCTTACCCTTAACCTCTTCACAATATCATTACAGCGACGTTAAGAATTCAGAGGAAGTGCCTGAGATATTCCCATGGTGTGCCTGCGGTATTTAGCCATGACCGACGATAGAGTTACAGCTATTATTCTTAAGTATAACCACTTTGTCAAAGCTTACAGGGAAAGAGCCATTTCTGAGGTTCCACAGTGAAGCACAGAACAGTGACGTACCATACTGAGTGCACATCCCTCAAATGTTCCCACAATGCATTGCCATTTTTCAGCTTTCTCTTTTTTTTTTACAGTTTTTGGTGTCATAAGAAGAATAACATCAATGCATTGCATTAAAACGGAAGTGGAAAAAAATGAGAAGTTCAACATATGGAGAACAGCAGATGAGATCAGCTTCCCCATTCACATCCCAACTTGGAAATAAATACACTTTTCTCTGTCTTTAAAGAACTATTTACACAATATCATACAAAGAGTTCATCTAGCACTCTACCCTCCTCAAGCCTTGGCTTTCAGACTCCAGAAGAAGGACAAAAGAAAAAATTCAGACAGGTTAAAACAACAGAAAAATATGGAAAGCGATCGTTGGCTGTGTATTATTACTATACAACCGCAGCTTAAAATGTCTCATACACAGTAGACAGCACAGGTAGGGATGGGGATGAGAGGATTCGTCCTGAACTTGTGTCCATCTCCAGCAAAAGTTCACTGCGGTGCGTCCAGTGAGGTCGCTTTCTTGCCACAGATGGGATAGAGGACGGAATCCGGGCTGCTAGGCAACACTTGCAATTAAAAACAAAACCAAGTGGTGAATGTGTCATTTGGACCCACCCATTAGCTAGGCCTCCATTTTCTCCTCTGGCTACACGGCGGTGAGCATGCAGGTTTTGTGACAATATGCATGCCACAGTGTCCACTGTGACTGTGACTCTCTCTCTTTCTCTTTCACTCTCTTTCATACTCCAAGGCAAGTTGCTCTTCAAAACAGCCAGACAGAGACAGAGACAGCCAGGGTGGTCCATAGCTGTTTACCTGTGCTCTGTGCTCTGTTTCTGTATACATGTTTTAAAAAGGCATCAGCATAAGGGTATTGGAAGGCCAGGGTAGTGATACATCAGAAGCTAGCACCAGGGAGACCTGCCTTGACGTGGAGCTTGGTGCTAAACTTGGAGGGGGGCGGGGGCGGGGGGGAGGGTTGTGGGGTCCTTGGGATTGGATTGTGATGACATGGGGGAAGACAGAGCAAGCCTCTGCAGGAAGGGCTGCTTGTCCATCCGGGCTTTCACTTGGGGTAGGGGAGGCTGGCCTCAAACTTGCAGATTGCAGATTGCAGATTTCCATTTGAGCTTGCACAGGCCTCAGTTCCCTTCAACTGTCCTCCAGCACCACTGCATCCTGGGATATGTGTTTGTGTGGGTGTGGGTGTGTATGTGTGTGTCTGTCATCATGCAGGGCATTAGCATGTGGTTGTGACTGTGAGTGTGTGTGTTTGTGTGTGTGTGTATGCATGATGTGAGGTATGTAAATGTATGATGTTTGAGTATGTGTGTATGTATACGCATGGGATTTCTGTGCATGAGTATTTTCCTGTATCATGTATATGTATAGTATATGTGTGCACAAGTGTGTGTGTATGTAAATGTTTTGTTGCTTGTACGTGTGTGTTTCTGTACATGTGTAAGGTGTACGTGCAAGCTTTCTGTTGGAAGGGGAGGGGCATTAGTGGCAGCCACAGGCCCTCACCACCATGTTGCGGTACTTCTTCAGGATGACGTTGGAGCTATCATCAAAGTAGAGCACGGAGATGGCGTGCAGCTGGGTGGGAGCGCAGCAGGGTTTGGGCACAGTCTCTGGGTTTATGAAGTGAACCTGCAGGAAGAAAACAAGGATAGGTACCAATTTAAATCAAGAGAATAAGCCTCCTTCAGGTCTGTACTATTCATCATCAACAATATTTCTTAAAAATGAGTGTAGATGGCCATCACCACTTTAACAAAATCAAGACTGGCTGATTGGTTGACTGAATGGCTGACTGATTGATTGATTGATTGATTGGTTGGTTGGTTGATTGATTGATTGACTAATTAGTCAGTCGATTGGCTAATACTTTGTAAGCCTTGCTGCTGCCACAGCCACTCACCAGGGTCTGTACAATGGCATGATTGGTGGCGTTCATGTAGGAGTTGAGAGGGAAGGCGCACTCCCCCTCACAGTAGTACGCAGCGTAGCCCTCCGGCGCAATAATCCAATCCTGAGAAAGAGAGAGAGAGAGACATTACTGTGGCCGCTCCTCATGTGACTCCACCATGGCCAAGGCCAATTCCATGCTGCTTCTTTGACACAAAGATTCACCACTGTTCAATCCCCCTCAACTCCACCCCACCCTCGGGCTATTTACGCAACTCTCCAGATTAAATTATCCCAGCTGGGCGAACATCCCCAGTAACTCAACTTTACAGTTTCACAGATGAGCCTCTGCATCAGGTTGTAAAAGTTACGACACGGTCGCTCTTCATACAAGCGTACACTCAAAATAGGAGTTTAAAACATCATTTAGACACATGCAGTACTGCCCATTATGCTCTGTACCACCCTGTACAGCAAGATAATATAATATACTTGAAAAAATAATGTATATATATATATATATATATATATATATATATATATATATATATATATATATATATATATATATATGGAAAAACGTGTACCATTCAGCATATTCATTTCAGTTGGACATATGTGCTATATTAGCAGGGGCAAAAATGAGGAAAAAAGTTTCAACAACATGTGGCAGGTGTGTATTCAACTGATAAATGCAACTGATAGAAAAACAGGGATAAATCACCCTTCGAAAAGGAGGCCAGAGCTGAGAGAGAATGAGAGAGGGAGAGAGAGAGCGAGGAGGGAGAGGAATGTGGAGGATGCATGCGGTACCTGCCACCCCAGATCTCTGAAGCTGACATACAGCTCGTGTTTCTTGCAGGCCTGTTTCTGGTCGGAGCTGCTGTTCTCTGGAAGGGAAAGAGAAAACACCCATCAGAAAGAGAGAGAGAGAGAGAGAAAAAAAAACTGAATGTGCCACCCTCATGACTGTGAGGGAGAGTTCCATGCTTATATTTTATTTCGTTTATTTTTAACAGGACAGCAGCCACTGACTGAAACCTCTTCCACAGGGTAATCCTGGCAGCTACAGCACTTATAAACAGCAGCAGCACAAACATCCACAGAACATCGCAGAGAATCAGTAAATTACCA
Source organism: Albula goreensis (assembly GCA_022829145.1). Classification (NCBI taxonomy): domain Eukaryota; kingdom Metazoa; phylum Chordata; class Actinopteri; order Albuliformes; family Albulidae; genus Albula; species Albula goreensis. The sequence goes on from CM040752.1 coordinate 25,290,581, forward strand.
AAGAGTATAATAAAGATATGGGCATGTGGTATTGGTACCACCACATTTCTCTACTTTCACACTAACACTGCAATGCCCAAGCAGGAAAATGGGTGGAGACCTGTCCACGCGCGTGAACCATAAAGGATGTTTGTACAGACGGTGGTAAAACTGCACCTGTTCTACCTTTATGGGAATATCCATGCCTACAGGATTTTCCCCACAAAGTATAAAGTTAATAGCCCATCTGAAGCAGATAAATATTCCCTTTGCCAGACTTTCCAGTGCACAAGGTGGAAAAAGGATCAAATGGACAAGCTAAACTGGTTAAAACAGAGATTTTCTGCCAGCTGCAACATTTAAAGTACACACTGTGGGCCGAATGGGGGTACTGTTTTTAAAGCCTCAGTAAAAAGTCCTCCTGGTTTAATCTTGACTATTTCAAAAAAGGGTGCTGTCAACTTCATACACAATATTATATTTTATTAAACTAATCAAAAATTAAGATCATTGTTACTAAACACATAAATGACAATATAAAAGTAAAATTCAGAATTTCTCGTCCTGTATAAATTTGGTGATGATATGAGCTTTGAGCAGCAGGAATTGGTCAGATAAATCCTAAATCCTGCAGAGGAAGCCGAAATGGATGCTAATACACCAACAAACCGCTTACTACCTACTACTAAAATTACCCACACAAATCTGTGGCCAGCAATCAGATTCCATAAAGAAAATTCTACAATGAAATTAATCAAGGAGGACAAGACTGTTTATCAGAGATAGAACACCTTAAGACTAGGGGAAAGCCTACAAACTAAAGCAGGGTTCTCTTCTGTCAGCTTCATGCTGGTACTTCCATTGACATTCAAGACTTATTCAAGAAAGAGCAGTCATTGACTTAATGTTGTCAGGGCTGGTTCTACCGCTCCTGCAGCCGCTTTGATATGCTAACGCTACAGCGTCTGGGAATCTGTCCCTGGCCTCAGGAGCACCCTTCCCCATAGGATCCCTAAGGAAAATCAGGTGAAAGCGGTCACACCAAAGACAGCCCTCCCCCACAGTCAGCAGACGGAGCCATTCAGGACATCTGTATTTGCAATTCGCATGCGTGCTGCAGATGTGCGCTAAATAGCTGTTGCTTTCAGTTGCAAGATCTTGGCCCTGATCTCTAGTCCCATAATGGTTTTGTAAATAAACAAAGAGGAGAAAAGCTATTTGAAGCTGATGCGTTAGGGTTTCGTGTTACGATCCCTTCCACAAACAGAGCTCTCTAACACCTCACCGGACACTCTGGGAAACATACTTTGCCTTGTTATGAGAAGCCTCTTCAAGTTAGAACTTTCTCAGGTTTAAAAAGCCGTCCCAGGTGTCTAGAGTTGTGTGGATCTAGAATCCTCTCAAGGGCAGTTTCTCCATCTGCGTTTCATTTCACATTGACTCCTGATAATTCAACTGAGTTTGTGATTATGAACCCTGGGGCCTACTCATTTTTCCCCAGTCCTCTCTCCCTGTATCTCTTATGGGGTGACCTATGCACTGGAAGTGTCTATCATCAGTCACTGACAGTGATGGATGTGGCACAATGAGATGTCGTTGCTTTGTCTGCTGATATTGGTGTAGGAGGTAGTCTGCGGCCCCCTAGTGGCAGCTCCTAGTACCTGCAATGTTTGTCACCCTCAGAGTGTCCTGGCCCTTGGAGCCCTTGGAGCGGTTGGGGTTGCGTGCCTTGTTGCCTGCAGAGCGAATACTGCGGATGTGGACCTCAGTGGCCTTGAAGAAAGCCACCATGAAGGGCTGCTTGTTCTGGGGGCCGCTGCGGCCGATTAACCCTGCCACCCGGGGGTTCACACTCTGGCCTGCAGGGGGAGACAAAGAGACACAACAGACACAATAACTTCCTGATTCCTCCACTGTTCAAACTCCAAACCACATCAAGGAATACAGGTAACTGCACTCTACCAGCACAGAACAGCCAATCAAACATTGGAGTGAGAGTAGCAAAATCTTGACTATTCACTGATTATTTATTATTGAAAAAAAGATTGGTTTTTCTAATATTAATTCAATAATTTAATTATCATTTAATCAATAAATATTGCGCATGATACTAACACTCCAATACATATGTGAAAAGTGCAGTGGGAAGAATATTTGTATCAGACATTTTCTCTGAATATTTTTAACTTCATTGTGTTACATAATCTTGTGCTTTCCCCTAAAATGCCCCTAAAGCCATTCCATCGATAACACTCAGAGGAAGGGTGAACTTTTCGAAGGATTCAAGTATGGGTTTGTGTGACTGCACATGTGTATATGCATGCAATCGTGTGCGTGTCTGTGTGTGTGTTTGTGTGAGTATCTGTGTGGGAGTGTCTGTGCTCTTGTCTATATGCCTGCATTTGTGTATGTGTATTTGATAGTTGACTTCGTGCGTGTATGTCTGCGTGTGTGACTATGTGCATGCTGGCCTTTTTGTATACTAGTGCAGGCACGTGTGGGTGTGCGCATATGCATGCGCATTTGTCAGAGAGTGTGTGTGGTCTCCTTCACTTCACAGAGATCCAAAATGAAAAGCATTTTCCTCCTTGTCTCTAATCCACAAGCAGTTTTACCCAAAACCGCGTGGGCTTTCACCCAGCCCTTTTCTCCAAGCACTTTCTTTGTGGGGCTTTTTGAAACACACGACAAGCTCACAGCGTTTCTATGGCGCACCCACTCGTTCGGTCAGTGTCGCACACTAGTCTTTTCGGTTATGCTCCTAAAGCTCTGACATGAGTGCGGCACAAAGGAATGTGCCCCAGATCCCTCAGTGAGGTAAAGTGAGGTTGCTGACGGGCGGCCCGTGGGCTTGCTCACACATGTCCATCCTCGTACCCTGCTCCTCTCAACATGAAAGGAGAATCTCCCGCTGTTTTCCACAAAACATCTAACATGTAATATCCTGTAACAGAGAGTGAGTCTTGAACAACCCCTGAACCCCCCCTCCACTTCTCCACTCTCATGACTGCCATTGCCAACCCCCCACCCCCCATGTTTTGACCACCCCCAGGGTGCTGGCTCCAGAGGACCACAAAAAGACTGAGTGTGAAGGACTTTGAGGGGTACATTTCTTTTTAAGTTGTACTTTACTAGCTGAGTAGATGCCCTCCTGAGAACTGGATAGCCATGACTGACAGACTTGGAGGAAACACACATGCATAGCTACATCTTGGAGTGTTTTTGTTACATGGAGCTGTACCCAAACCTGGTCTCTTAATGAAATGCTTCTGTGGGAAAGGCTGTCACTCAGTAATGCACATAAACACCTGTCTGAGCTCTTTGTGGGTGAGTTGGAACAATTTTCTGTTCCAAGTTCTGATGTTCTGGTAATTTAAAGTAACAAGTGCAAGCACACAAGCTCACCCTCACCACGAATAATGAGAGCATTATTTTTGGCTCAGCTTTTTCTTGACATTTCCCACCTGATATCAATACATGACCACTATTGTAATAAAAGGAACCATCATCACAAGCTTTCTCCCCTTCCTGTGCTGTAATATAAAGTGAGCTGTCAACATCTCTGACATATGACCCATTCTAATAGGGCCTCTTTTATATCCACTCTTGAGAGTGGTCCTACTCACCATCCACGCTTTCCAGGGCTAGCTGCAGGCCCAGGTTCCGGCCTGGATTGAGCACCCAGTGGTTGCTGGTGGCGGTTATGTCAAACACCAGCCAGCCCTCCTCGGCTGCCCAGATGACCCTTGAGTCCAGGAGGAACAGGTCAGATTCCCTACAATGTGAGAACAGCGACATAAATGTGGGTGATTTCTGTGAGGAAGAGCTGGGATAGGACTGAGAGGACAGGAAAAGGATTGGGATTAGCTGTGAGGGCCCACCAGCCAAATCTTCACTTCACTCAAAATTTCACACAGCCGCAAAGACACACTGATGACATCCTGCCAGTACATTTCAACCCACAGGCAGCTGTTCTTTGATGAAAAGCCAATTGTCTGAAACACTGCTTATCGCATCATCAGCATTTCTGGGCTAGATCTGAAACATAAACTGTTTAAGCTGCTCTGTGAATAATGCTCTTGTTTACACCTGTTTCAGGTCCTCTGGCGTGTGCTTTTGTTGTCTTCCTCACAGGAGGGAAAGAGCGTCCCCCGTGGCCAATGGCGCCAATTTGGACCACAGTGACACAATCATGCTGTTTCGTCTAACTGGGGTGTCGATATCTACACCTGCCGCTCAAGTGTCGCCTCTGCGACGCCAATGACGAGGAGGTCACTTGTCTGCGATGACACATGAGATGTCCTACGTCTCCCCGGTGGATCAAAATGCGTCCCCAGGCAAACAAACAGGGTCAGTGAAGCCCTGGGTGGCGACACAGCGGGAGCAGGAGCATATCTCCAACTGCAACATGGCAGCAGGGTTTCATGCCAAGCGCCAGCAAATGGCAGAGAGGGCAGAACTCCCAACTGTAAATGCTGAGTTTCTTAAAAAGTGAACAATGGTGCCAGCATAAACAAAAGCAGATTACTTTTCTTGTGGGCAGACAGCGGCCTGTGCCAATCTGTCAAGCCAACAGAAAAAAAACATGTCATGAGAGGGTGGGACAGATATGACTGGTATTGCAAGATATCTAATAGGTTTCTGTAAGAGAAGATGGGCATGAAAACTATTTGACCTGGTTCTTTTTGGATCTTTGTCACACACACACACACATACACACACCACACTCACACAAAGGCCAACAGATGCACACGCACACACACACATCACAAATGCAGAGATGGATGCACAAACATGTATACACAATTATAAAGAGAAACAGACCGGTAGAACAACAAGCCTCAGTACTGGTATCAGAGATTGAAGTGGGGAGAAATGGATAAAACAGGGGATTATGGTGGAGCGGAGGTGGACAGAGGGTGACACCAGAGAGAGAGGGAGAGATGGAGAGAGAGAGTCAGCGAAGTGGTGGAATGGAGAGAGGGTAGATGTTAGAGGACTCCAGATGGTGAAACGGGGCCTTCATCCCGCCCAGGGGAGCACTTCATTTCCTTAATTGACAATAATGGCTTTATAAACGGCTGTTGGTTTCGTGGCGAACAAGCAGCCCCACAATAAATCACAGGCAGGAATTCTGTGGGAGCAGAGGAGCTCCTGAGGCGCTGCCAGAGAAAGGGAACCGCCGCGAGCGCTGAATTCCTGCTCGTCCCAGATCCTCTCCCTACGCTGCTCTCCCCAACCAGAGAGCTGAAGGCTACTCCAACAGACCCTCTGCAGAGATGTGGTCCTGTGGGTGGAGGGTCAGGGCCATGGACTGCTAAGCTACTTCCAGCCTCCATTCCCCCAATACTATCAGTAAAGACTCTGTATGTTCAACTGAAAGATAAGCAAAATGTGGAAGTGTGGCACCTTCGGTTTGTTTTATTTGATGTGTTCAATCCCACTTCAGTAGCTAAATAGGTAAGCAGGAGGACCACAAGCCTCCAGGGCAGTAGAACAGGAAACTGAGACAAACTGTTGCGACGGCACTTCACAGGTGCAGGCAAGCCCCTTTAACCGGACAGCATGGGTTCTGTTTCACAATAAGTGCGTCTTTGACAGAAATAGCTGCAAAACGCTATGATTTGGAATAATGCATGCTCTGGTGTATATTTTTTTACAATGAGTCAATGGAGATGCAATATGTCAAACAAATTAATAAATAAAAAACAAGCAATTATCCAGCTGTCCCATGCAGGCTCACCTGTAGCTCATGATACAAAAAACTTTCTGAGAAGTACTTAAAATCCTTTTTTTAAGCATTAATTAGGGTAATTCACCCATGTACAGTATAGTCGCATTTGAAAAACTGTTGTTGGAAAGCACTGCCATAACATAAGTCAAGGAAGAGTTGATTTCGGTTTCCAGGCTTTTTAATTATTGTCAATGTGACAACATACTTTGTATGTCAGGAATGTAACATATATGTGGACATATATACCTCTCTGCAGACCAGGCTAATATGGGAATATAGGAAGCCTCTGTTAAAGTATGTCATCAAAGCATGCCATCAAAGAAGTATGGGTGGGGTGGGGGTGGAGTGGAGGGTGTGGGTGTACCATTAGACGAGGTGTAGATGTGTGGTGCCTCACCTGTCTGAGTGCTCCTCCAGCACCTGGTAGACGCTGATGCGGAAGGTCTCATTGTCGAAGCGCTCATGAACGAAGTCCTTGTAGATGCGGAACTCTGCAGCGGTGACAGCCTCTCCCTCGGGGATCCGTGACAGGTCGAAGCGGAACTCCCGGTGGTGTCGCCTCACAGGCAGGAATTCCTTGTCATGTTCCACTGTGACAGGGCAGGGACAGGGAAAGGTTTGTCACTTCCAGAGCTAGCATTCCCCCTTCCCCCGAGCCTCCTTTCTGGCGCTTGCACGCGAATCGCCCGGCACTGCGCCGGCCTAGCCTTGACATTTCCCCCGACAGATTTACTCTTTGATTAACCAAACTGGAAGCTTGTTTTTGTGCAGATGGAAATGATATATGGATATGTCCCTGCTCCTGAGGATATCTAACCACCAAAACCTCTGAGAAATATTGAAATAGATACATAGATACACAGATAGACAGCTTTATGTCTTTTCTCTTCGTTTCAACCCCTGAGAATCATCTGGTCTAGCCCTCATCTGGAACTCATGAAGAGATACTCCATTTTCGATGCCTGCATCCCTCTGTCCTGCTCTCCCAAAGGGGAGCTGCAGGATCTTCCTAGGGTCACTGCCTTGTCTCCCATTATCTCCCTCGGCCTACTTCTCATCCTTTCCCCTCTCCTCTCCTTCTCCCCATCCCTCGGCCCTGTTAATCCCATCCGATGACCCGGAACTGATTCATAGTGGGTGTTTGCCCCCTGCAGCCTTGTTTGTTTGACCTCCAACGTTTATCATATCCTGTTCAATGCGCACAACAATGAAGGTTGCCACACTACTGGGGCGGGCTGACTTCTATCCCCCTTAATGAGCTTTAGAGGAGGGAGAAAGGCCTTGCATTTGTTCACCATCGGCACGCATCGGTGTGCCCAAAGCAGGCCCTCTGCCTCTCCTTTTTCTCTTTTTTGTCCATCTTGCATTGCAGTCAAAAAAACAACCTAACAAAAGTCAGCGAGTGAATTCTCCACAGCGCTGCCTCTTCCGAGGTCTCTCAACAGTCCTTTATCAAATTGACATTGAACTCTGACCAGTTTTGGCACTGGTGCAAAGCCTTTATGTCTGCCAAAGCCCTGGAGTTGGAGAGAAACAGAAGGCTTCTTGTTGGCTCTCCTGCACTGTTCACTCATCTGGGCTGGACCAGCGAAACCCCTGTTTACTTGGAACTTACTAACGAGATGTGGACGAGTAACTCCCGACTTACCATGAAAAAACAAAAAAATAAATAAACAAACAGAAACACTGACAACCTGTAACTTTATCTGGATATCTGTACATCTTAGGAAATTTTCATTTTCAATCTCAGTTTTTGTCACTCACACTCTTTCTCTCCCCTCTCTCTCACTCCTTCCCTCTCTGTCTCTCACTATATCCCTCTTTCTCACAGAGCGGCACCATGGTACAAAGGCAGCACTGTCTAGGCAGAGCGGGGAAAAAGCATGGATCTAATTACTTTTCAATAGGGGACGGGTTTCTGTTCGCGATTAGCGGAGGGCTTTCGTGCCTATTGTCCAGAGCTTCCCAGAGCACTCACATTGTTTACACACCGTTTTCACTTAAGAGCGCCCCCGAGGCCAACCTCGAGGTCTCTTCCTGGGGGGATACTCAACACTGCTACCACCTCTGTCATTCTAGAAGCACAAAAAATCTCCCAGCCATTGGGGGCTCTCAACAGTTCCCTCCCGAGTGACTTCATTAAATGAGTGGCCACAAACTCCACTTCATACACACAACACTATATGTTCCCAAGGCCTAGGGGAATTATCGCATACCCCTCTCAGTTTCACCGGTGGATTTACTTACAGATATGTAGCCATAGGCTTTTCAGCACACCCATCCACCTATGCTAATTGCCTCAATAAGATGTTCAGAATTTTCTTTCAAGACACTGTTGTTGCTTGTTTAAGGAACCCTTTTAGAACCAGGGAAGACAGAGAAGAGTCTTTTTGACCACAGAGAATGTTTTATTGAAACGGAAATCCAATTTTGTCGTGGGCGTCTTGTGCTTTTTTCCCCCAAAATCATTACTCCATCTTTAAACATGCTTCCCAGCATCAAAGTAAACACAGCTGAGTTTTACTGTTCATTCTGTGTGAAGATCAAAAAAGGCCCCCTCCCCCTCTATCCCTCCAACGGAAAAACATGAGTGCTTTTCCATTTTCTTGATAGCGCTTTATGGATGACGTCCACCGAGCTGTCACAGCCTCTCTCCCACTTTTACTAAAGACACTTCCTGGAATGTGTTTAGAAGTTTCTAAACATGCAAGCTATGCCGCTCCTTATTCAGTCAGATCCGAACTAAGTGAAATCATCTGCCCTTCGCACGCTTGGCTGTTCTCTCGGTACTCTCTCCCAGAAAGACTACAGCAGGTACATGTGTTTCAGGGGGATGTGTCGCGACGTTGTTCTTGACATTTTTCTTTTCCTATCACAACCTAGTGTACAGATTATTAATAACAAATTATACCATTAAAGGATATTGTAATGCGTAGTGCCTGTCTATGGGACACACAGCTATTATCTTGTACTAGAGTGTTCAGTACCTAAAATGAGGCGGAAAGCAAAAAATGCAAGCGATTGTTATTTGTTCAGACTGAAAGTGCTGGATTAGGAATTATGTCAGACCACTGAGGAATGCTGTACATTTTTAAATGAAGTGCAATAAAATCTTTAAAATATAAAAAAATTTCAAATGATTGATTTAGTTGTTAATAATTAATAATGGTTGTCTATGAAGTCAATAAGTTAAAGCGCACTTAACTTCACTGGGCTCTGTAAGTGCAGTGTTTAACACTGTTAGCCGTTTGTTCGTGGTACGAGCACACGTACGAGGACACCCTGTTATTGTGGGCAGATGAAAAATCTGCATCCCAAAGACTCCTATCCCCCCACCACCACCGTGTGTGATTAACTATCAGCCGTAAATAAGGGCCTGCAAATGGGGACACCAGGGCAGTGATGACACGCGGAGACCTGACACCCCCATACCCCAACCCCCACATACCCCCAGGGCCCACTCTCTCCCCAGGCACTTCATTTCCACCCACTCCCCCTCCTCCCCAAAAAAAACAGCAGCCTAGATCACTCCCCCTCACCCATCTCCTCCAGCTCAGCCAGCAGCACAGGTGCAGCCCACTGCAGGGAATACAGACCTGTTCTCCTGGCCCACAGGCCAACAGGCCCCTTAATCTCTCAATCCACCCCTCCACATTAAAAGCCCTTTATCTTGCACTTCTGAGAACAGCTGGTCGCAGCTGTGAAATTCTCAGTAACCCTTTCCCTCCTTCTCTCCCTCTCTCCTCTCTACACACCTCACTTCTAGGCCCATGTCCACAATTAGGGCTTACTTCTTATTTAAGTTCTTACTTAAGTTACTTGACAGTTTGTGCCTGGACCATTTTGGCACAGAGCTCTATGTTGTACTTGCTCTGTGTGGAGAAGTGGACATTTTCCTGTGAGCCTGAGGACACAGAAGGACATTGGTGTGAAACAGCGGCCCCTGTATGCCAGTCAATGAGCAGAACAGCATGCTGATACAGTCTCTCTTAGTGTCCTTGACCTCTCATCACTTTTTATGACACCCCCTCCGAAACCCTCAGTGATCCGACACCAACTTTTTCATTTCTTTCTCGTCTTCCCTCAGCCTCTCCTTTTTTCCTCCCTCTCCAGCTCCCTCCCTCCCTTCCCCCTTCCTCTCTCTCTCTTTCTCTTCTCTCTCTACCACTCTCTCTCTCTCTCTTCTGAATCCCATTAAAGGAGTATGGCAGTAATTAGAAGCCGGGCAGAAGTGCAGTTAAACATAAGCGGGCACGTTTATTGCTTCCTCTGAGAGGAAACAAGCGGCCATCATCACGGTCGCCCTACCTGCGTTAAATAAACATTTCGAGGAGAGTGTGGGTCTTAAACGGGCGGCTGGAGAAACACGATCTGCGGCATCTATAATTCTGTCTATTTCCACCCTTTCTATCTCACTCCTTCCACGTCTCCCCCTCTCTCCCTCCCTCTTTCTCTCCATCCCTCCCTCCTTCTCCCAGCAGCCCAGGGTTCAGTTTGGGGCCTCTGTTCCACTTACATGGACATGTACATACACTACAGAGGAAACAGCTCTACATTATTGTCAGTTTAGCACAAGCTCTCTTTCAGGCCAACAGACCACCGCTCAAATCAGAAATGCTTCAATCCCCACGACTGCAGATAATGGTGTAAAATATCTCCCTCAAGGGTACAACAACCACCCCACGCTGGGATCGAAAACCAAGGTTCTTCTGGTCTGGAGTTTGATACCCTGAGCACCACACCACATGGCACTCCCGCAGAGGTGAAGCATCACAGTTTGGACACAAACATCCACTTCCTCGAACAGTGGAGTCAATGCAGTTTAACAAAGCCAGAGACCACCACCATTAGCTGTGTAATTCATCAATGCAAGCACCAAATTCTCATCAGTCAGATCTCACTCATTAAGAGTTCTCTATGAAGGCTAATTAGAAACACACACAAAGCACCACTACTGTTAATGTCTTTAATACTCCATCTATCATGTCAGTAATGAGAGAACACTGTTGAATGACAAGTATATTTACTTTACAAATTATAACATTTCCTGACCCTGTTTCTTTTTCATTATTACCAAAAAGAAACACATTTCTGCATTTACTCAAATGTGATTGATCTTGAATAAGATACTCTTTCAAACAATGCAATAGGTTGGAGAAGAGGCCAAACCATTATATTTGGATGTAGATTTAATGTGTGCGAGTGGCCGACCACAAGAAAGGCATGTGAAAACGTTTCTGGATTGCCCCACACTGGCAAAAACAGCCTGTAGGACCAAAGGGAGGGGTGGGGAGGGTGGCCAAAATAATGATGAGGGAAGCTGAGCTGGCCCTGCCCTGGCGCAGTGACCCCTGCGCTGGGTAGGGAGGGGGCTGTGCTGAGCCCACAGCTTTCAGACACTTCCCCAACACCTCGGCGGCTGATTTAAGAAAGAGGGGGAGTGACACAACACATTAGCGCAAGTGTCTGTCCCGTACCCCCGCACCCTCTCGCCGTGCCGCGCGCTTCCGCCTTCCTGCTGAGCCTTGCTCACCTTCCCCCTGCCCTCCGTGAACGCTGTACCCAGACCGCAACCTGACAAAGGAGGGGCTTACAACCACATCCATTGTGACAGAAACTTTAGGGTGTGGGGGGGCAGAAGAGAGGGTGGATTGGTTTGGTTAGAACACAGCAGTGAAGAATGGTAAAGGCAGAACCTCATGATAGAATCAGGATTCTCAATCATGGTTTTATGGGGATTACAAAACAGGATAATACTCAAGCTCATCACAACAACTTGTTTAAAACTGAGAACGATAACCAAAATCTCCTGTCATTAATGGAGGAACGGATCAAAAGAAAAAATGACTTTGCAAGGTTTTAGACAGAGTGACCACTTCTGCACCTCCCTTCATTTTCTAAAAAACAAACCTAATATCTGGTACACCAGCCAGCTTTTTTATCAATATCTAAATGTTGTGGGGTTCCTGAAAATTTTTGAGAGCTTTAGAGCTGGTAATTGTGAGGATTAGTTTATATGTTTGTCCTTTTAAAAAAGATCTCCAGAGCAACGGGTGACTTCCCACAGAGGAGTGATTGCAGAGTTAGACACATCCTGCCCACTAGCTGCTGCAGATGACATCATCCCTCCGTGATGTATTTATATTGTTTTAACGCCTTGCAGTGCTCGCTGCCTCTGGAGGCTGACCGAGGTGGGAGTTAAGTGCATACTAAAGCCAGCCAGTCATTTGTTTGACTGTAATTAAATGCTGGAAAGCAACCAGGGTATTTTATAAAGCAGTAATTGCTTATAAGGATTTAGTGTATTTGCATTTGGGGCTATTAATGTTGAAGATCTGCATTTTGCAATTCAAAGTTTTTTTTAAAAAAACATACTTTATTTAACACTTAGGAGACTTTAAACTTGCCCTATAAACCAAAAGGACTTTATTTTTTGTACAGCTGCATTTTGCCTCTTGCTTGAGTGGATGTAATATAATCACAGTTCCCCCCTGACCTTGACTGTAAACTTGCTGTGTTCTAAAAGTATACGTCTGAACACTGCACAGAGGAAAAACACAAGGAGAGCCATCTACCCTCAGTTTCACTGTGAGTGGCTTTACAGAAGACCATAAAGTAATACTAAAGCAAAGTCATTCATGCAATAATTCATGGAAAACTGTGCAGGTACATTTATTTTGCATCCCTTTGCTTATAAGACATTCTTATCTGTGGCAACTCAAACTCCAAGGCAAGTCTATTTCCTTTAAACAGCTGAATCTTTGATTTGGGTAACTTGCGGAAAGTACCTCATGCAGACATCCCATACCACTATCTGATACAGGACCCAACTTTATCCTGACGTCCAAGTGCCATAACTATACATCTCAGATGATCAAGGGAGTCGAGGCTGTACATGAAAAGAACCATGCTTTGAGTCAGTAATGTGTTATTCCCTTAAAAGTTGAGGGACTGGATGTCTGGGTACAACTGATTCTGAGGTGCATTGTGGGAAAAGGTCTAAGCAGTGATCCTACTTGGACACATTGGGGTCACAGAGACCGGTGCTTTCCTGGTCTTGCCTCATTCACTTCTGCTGCGGGGTTACATTATTCCCTTTTTTTGCCCGCGTTCTCTAATTTAGCGGCCACAGCATCCCCGCCCTACTGGTGAGCTCTGTGCTTGGCCAAGCCACCTCTTATTATAGACTTCACGAGATTTCACAGTTTCTAAGTAAATATTTTCATAATTTTCCCCTAAACTCAGGGCAGCATGAACAGCACACACGATGTGCGTTTCCTTTAAGAGCTTGTTGTTTATTTAGTTTAATTAAAGCCAGACCTTTAAAAAGTAAAATATTTTGAAGAAATCCTTCAATTTGTTGTTGCAGCTGTTGAGTTTTCCGAACACACCGAAGCATTTCAGATTAAATTAATATTTCAGACTAGACTGACATGACAATTCTTCAGCTCTTCTATGAAAATGGTTGTTCACAGTTTTTTTCTTGAATATTTGGAAGCCTTGATCTGTCCACCAGCTGTAAGTGCAGTGAGTTCTTTAGCATAGCCATCACGAGGCATACAGAACACCGGTGGATGTGCAATCGACTGAGGGCCTTCCACAGCCCAGTCCAGACTCACTGCACTGATGTCACACCGCCTGTCACCACACACACCATCAAAGCACTTCCACTGCACTTGTACCCCCACCGGAGTTCCATACTCACATCCAGATGCACCATTTGCTCCGCTCTTAAATACAGAGATCACAGCTGGGTCTGCTGAGTCACTCCTTCCAGAAAAAATATAAATAAATTTAAAAAAACGGTGCCGTGTGTAATTACTGGAGGATTCTGCTGTGCCCTGTGCATGGCCACACAGTTGCCATCAGGCTTGCCACATGAGTCTGTCATCCATGGCAGATGCGCTCACTGCCCTCTACCTCAAAGCCTGTTTAAAGGCTCTGGAGGGTCGGCACATGCAGCAATGCGAGGCTGGTTTGATGGCTGCATTCCACCATCCTATCCATCCATTCGACCAGTGTTACAGCCAGGAGTGAAAGTAAGCTGGTACAGTCCAGTACTGAGTACCACTAAAAGATTACAACCGAAGATTTCACTCAGCAGTACATGAGTGCGCATGCGCGTCTACTTCCAAAAGTACCGGCAAGAATTTAAAACTACTTTCACCCCTGGTTACAGCTACAACTACTCAACTGAGCGTACATGATGAAAGGGGACTTAAATCAAACTGGTGGGTATTTCCATGGTTTTTGCCACATTAATTGAGTGTAAACGCAAAGGTGCCTAGAGAGCTGGTGGGGTGGATTTGTGCAGGGGTAGGGCAATTGTCCTTTATGAATATTGCCATGTTCCTTTGTCTTCTACTCTAAAAGACACAAAGACTGATGGGACTGCAATGACACAATAGCAGTGCCAGTTATGGCTGGAGCAACTGTCTGCACCGGCTTAAAACCAGTCAACCGCAAGCAAGCTTGATTTTGAGAAAGCATTTTCTTTAGCGGAAGAACTTCTGTGGACAGGACAAGAGAAAAAAATGTGGAGGAATTCAATGCATGTTTGGAGTGCAGCATGGCACCCATATCAGAGTGAACTATGAGAGGTATGACACGAGTGCTGTACCGTGGGAGGGGCAGGCTTGCGATGCGTCTTCCTGTGAGCATGTCTCAGCCCCAAGAAGAGGAAATAAGCAGCTCCTTTGCCTGTTACATGTGTGCGTCCCACTGCTTCCACTCTCTTGAGCGATGCCAGCCTGCCACTGCCGCTGTTCCGTTTCACTCACCACCAGCCGGGGCGGTTTGTTGTTTCTAAATGGAACCTTATTTGTTTTAACAACATCGCGGCCGGTCACTGGGTCGTGGGTTTGTTCAGTCCCACATCTGGGTCTTTTCACTCAGGATATTTCCTTCTCGCCATCCTCCCATGGGCTGGAAACGGACGCTTGGGGTTAACCAGATCTCTCTCTGCCCAGTTTGGGCTCAGCCCTGCCAGCATTCAATGTATTCTACAGACACTGGAAGAACGAGAAGCATGGCTAGAGCGAGATTCCTGGGTGTTTTCTGTGTGTATAGTCTTGACTCCAGATGCTCTATATCTGATAAAGCAATTGGACAGCTTCAGATTGGTGTCGATGAAATTCCGAGGGTGTATTTGATTGGGTTCATTATCATTTCACACAGTCACCCCAGAGACTCGTGATTCATCAGAAGCGGTGATTGACAATTGTTTTATTAACAAAGCACTTTCCCTGAAGAAGGCCAGATGTATACCATATCTGAGTGAGAAATCAGTGAAGCTCACAAGCAAGGCTACCATGGGAATATTTGAAGATCAGAGCAATTGACTCTGTGTGCCCACAAAAATCCCAGAGTTAAATTTTCCCGTGCCACACATCCTCACTTTCAAAATATCCATGAGTAAACACAGTCTTTGTTTTTAATCCCAAAAATGGTTTATGTTAGATTATTCCTAAAGTGAAAATAACACCCTGAGGGACTCACATAATTTGAGACGATTACTGTCATTCCCAAGCTTGCCTTTTCATTGCTATTTGCCAAGAATTCTTCAATTTGACCTTGTACTTTGTTTCAACTGAAAACACCCATTTAGCCAACTGTCATCCTCCTTTCACAGAGCAGCACACTCCCTCACACGTCAAGCCTAAAATCTATCTTGAGCCTCATTTTGCAACATTTTGAATTCATCACGCTGTGTTCATCCACTTAACAATTCTATTAGGAGTTCATGTGGAAAAAATCAGGAGAGATCCAAGTAATTAGAGATGAAGTTTTGACGCTGTGATGTGTTTCCTCGCTACCTTTCCAACATTCATTGTCACTCCTCTCAGTTCATACAATTTCCTGTACAAAACAAAACAGGCAGTGATGTAAACCTAATTTGCACAAATCAGATCCAGAATGTTCTTTGAAAAAAGTGTACACCCGGGAGTCCATTTTAGCACGTTTTGTAACAACCACATATTTTTAGCGAGAAAAAAAAATGCATTTATTGTTTCAAGGTGGGTTAAGGGAAGTCAGACACATAATCAGATTTGATGGAGGGAAACAAATCCCTTTTGAGTTTGCCTGCGTTTCTCTCCAATCTACTTATAAAGACAAACAGTTGCAGTTTCAGTCACTTGAGGTCTTTTAAAATGCCGTCAGGTTTAACAGCAGGGAAACAGCATTTCGGCAGTAATGGGACAAAACGTTTTCAGGGATAATAAGCACATGAGGCTCACAGTAGTTTGGAAAATGGCTTTTGGCGAATTGTGTCCTGCACTGGAATAAAAATTTCTGATTTCTGATTTCATGGAGAAAAGGAAGCCTTATTAACATGCTAGGTTGGTCTGTACTTTCTCTTTGCATAATACTTCTGATCTGTCCTCACTAAGTTCGTTGGGCTATTGATGGTTAGTCTGACACACAGTGTGGGCCCCTGACCACCTCTGGAAGAAAAAAGATATCGTCTCTCCGGTAAGCAGGGCGGAGGACTGGTGGACTGGATGCGATAAAATGTCTGCGCACAGCTGCTTTGGCCCAGAGATGTCAAGAAACATCTGTATTAACCTCTGGCTGAGTCTCAGGGGCAGCCTGCCGAGCGAGCACTGGAATGCGAGGCAGCTCCTTCCAGGGAGTGAGAGCGCAGCGTGTCTGCAGCTGCGCAGGCCAGCTGCCCGCTCCACAGCCGGGCAGAACGCTCCCGGCGCCTGCTGGTGTGGGGTCGACCCCACCCTCACCACCCTGCTTACTTACCTCCACCCACCACTGCTGCATGGATCCACCCGCTCTTCCATTGAGACAGCTGCCAAAAACCCCCTCTTTAAGTGATGCCCCATCGCTCTTACAACAAAGCATGACTAAAGTGTTGTGAAAGCATGAGACTGCAGAGTGGAGTGGGTGACAAACCATTGTCTCAGCCCCGAGTTCTAGTAAATCCAAACAAATTTCCCTATTAGATCTTTTTCCGGGTCTTATTACTTGCCTGTTAACACGCACCGTAAAAGTGTGGTGAACCAGGCTGCCGGCTCTGTGGCATCCCTCCAGAGACAGGTTGTGCTGTGCCCCGCAGCCTCACAAAAGAAACGGCTGGGGTAATTACCTATTGTTTGCATGTGACTCACTGTCTGTGTTTACCCTCCGTATCTCAGGTACACAGGAAAAACCTAGCAGTTTTCCATTGAGCCCCTAGTCACAAAAAGTGACGATCCCTTTCAGAAAGGAAGATTTTTGTCGAAAGGAGTAGAGGTCTGAGTGTTTAAATGATTTTCACCCCATCACATCTGGCGTGCATTAAAAGCAGTGGAAAATCAACAATTAAAATGTGTGCACACCTTTTTTATTTGCAATATTGCTCCATTTCCCACCAAACCACAACTCTTTTTATAATGGTATCCCCCATGTGGTGAAGTAAAGGCAGCTGCCTTAAATCTAGAATATTACAGACCAAGGGACCTATTACTGATACTCATAACTTATCACACACACACACACACACACACACACACACTCATACTCACACACACACACACACACACACACACACCCGTGAAGCAGCACGCTTAGGCATCAGTCCATTCTAAATCGCATGAGAACTGGAAACAGGGAAGATGTGACTAACTTGTTTGATAATACAGTTGGAAGCACAACAGCAGCAATAAAATCGGAATGATGCCACCATTTCCATTGTGACGCAAATAACAGACCAACAATTCACCGGTCGATCCCTGATATTTTGTGTGTAACTGCCGAAGTCCAGGAATGACTTCACCGTGAGCCACGGCTCCTCTCCAGCCCAGACAGGCAGTGCACTCTGGAAGCTGTGGTTTTGTTGAGGGGAAGTGCCTTAATTCAGTGTGGCTGTGGGCTAATGCACCCGGGACTGAAGGGACCAAATCAAATCGTTAGCCAGGAAGAGCGAGGAAGTGCAGAGTGCAGCGGAGGCTGCCAATCAGCCTGACAGAGGGCCTGGGAGCGCTCTTATCGCCCATGAGAGGAATGGTGGCAAAACAGGCACTTCTGTCTCCTCTCTTTCCTTCCATCCTCCCCCTTCTCAATCCCTCTCTCACTCCCTCTCCCCCTCGCTCTCCCTCTCTCTCCTGCCGAGCCTTTGCACAAGCATACCTTTGTCCTGCATCAGGAGGGAGAGGAGGGCCGCCACACTGGAGATGAAAGCGAGGCGCTTCCCCTAAATGTTGCCTGCCTTCCCCGACCCGTCCTGACACGCTCCACTGAGAGAGGGGGGCTTGGAAGAGGGAAAAGATGGACGGGGGGTGGCTCCCCTTGCTGCTGCTGTTACTACTTCCATGTCTGCCACTCCACCAGTCTGAGAAAGAACTGACCCAGTCTATCCACTCTGATAGCATATTGTATAATGTACAGTGCTGGTAACTTGAAGTTTTCAAGTTCAAGTAGTACACTGCTTTTTCCCCAGTAGAACACTGCTATGGTAACTAAGAATTTCCCAAGAATTGCTACAGTAAAATTTTCAAGTCTGTAAATGGGCAGTGTCTAATAATGTAAGATGTAATATGGGCTCTGGATAAGAGTTTCTGCTAAATGGGTAAATTGTAAATGTAATGTAAATTATAAGTGGGAAGATAACACCAGCCTTGTATATCTTCATACTTATTTGGCCATGTTTATTTAAATGACAACTCAGCAATAATCACACTATTCATTGAGCAGATACCGTTACCCAGTGCATATGCTAATGATGTAGAGCACATTATTCCATTTCAAAATGCAGTAATCCAGACAATACTTCCCAACTGAGGTTAATATGACAGACTCTCATTTTTGTTACTAGATGCTTCAAATGTGAGTTTGTGAGCCTTAACCAGTACTCCACCCTATGGCTCCAGTGCTGACAAACTGTGCGAAGTAGAACCTCTTGATTTCAATGAGAAACCTACAAAGTGAAATGTTCAGTATCAATTGAACTCTAACGGAATTTAGAAGTCCAGCGGAGGTAACACATACTCAGAGTAAAATATGCCCTATCTGTCCTGACTTTACACTGGACATTTCAGTATGTACCCCAGCTAAGAATATACCAATTGGAATTAAGGGTTTTACAGTCTGGTATTCAATGGAAACAAAGGAGCTTGGATTTTGTTTAGAAACTAATACTAATAAAGTGTTTTCCATCCAGCACATTCATGCACGTGCATACTGACAGACATAACGAGCGATAAGGAGAGTGCTTTGTGTGGGAGTGGTGGCGATCCTGCATCTTGTTCCACCCAGCTCTCCTTCCGCCAGTTTGAGAAACGTCTGTTCAAATCCCAGCCAAGCGAAACCAAGCTACTCTAAATGTTCTGCATTTTGAAGGGAATATCAGTGAAATCAGATACAGGCCTGTTGTCATAATATTTTGCACTTGAGATGTCACACACCTCTCCTCACACTAGACCAAGTGTGTGGTACAGTTGGGTATGCCATGAGAACATCGAACCTACTCTTAACAGATTTATCTTCAGCTGCAAGTGAAGGTAAGAAGCACAAACAAAAACTAATATTCAAACCCAGCTAAATAAAAAATAAGAAATAACATGTTTGGAATTCAGTGGATCAGCAAGTGAATCTCTGGTTCTGGTAAAAATAAGAGCTTCCCTGTGTGTAATTGCTTAACATTCTTAATAATTATTACATCTTCCACATCCACATGTCGTTTGACAGACTCAATAAAGGTTCAGACCTGACACTATCACATGAGCTTTACAAATGGCCCTCTACAAAGCATCCATTCACAAGCATTACCAAAGCACAGACTGCAAAGCCATCACAACGCCAAATGTTCATTTCAACAAAAGTTACAAATGTGCCATACAGTACTCCTACATATAAAATCCTGGAAATACAGTTCATTAAAATAATCTGACCATGTAGTTATTATTTTAACATGATTTTAAACTACCCTGTTATAAAGACAGGGCAGAATAATACAAAATAAGATAATAGGTCAAGGTGAAGTAGATTACATGTATTTTTGTACATAGACACATTTAGCCTCTTGAATGATTATATACAGATGTGCTGATTGCTTGTTGATCTGGTGTTCTCAAAAGGACAACACACGCCTCTTCCCCAAGGTGGTCCATCAATACACTCTGTATCTTAACTGAGGATCCAGGCCTTTGACTCTGTAATGTTTGTGGTCAAATTCATCTGTGTCAGTCAATGTCTAAAATAGGCACAATGTAGATGCACCCACTATAATTACATATTTCAGAAAAAGAAACTGTGTCACCTCCCATTCTATTGCCAAAACATTTCAACAATCATTTTTGCTGCATTAATAGTGAATATAAGCATCCAACTTAAATTATCAAAATCATTTTCACAGTCTTAATTTATTTTACTTTGGTCAAAAATGAAAAGAAAATAAGTATGTCCATTGCAGAAACAAATTACCATTGCTGGGTCAATCATTACTCAACATATAGCCCCTGTTTCTGTGTGTACATAAAAGTTGTTCCAGTTACTTACAGACGGTGGTATATGAGAGATAATCTTATCTTTCATAAAATATCATATTGATAGCTGTTATGTATGCATAGTCACACAATCAAGCTGCATATGTCATCCAATTCTGATGTCTAATGAAACCACTGAATAAAATAAGATTATGAAACCAAGCGACAACAGCCATCCAAAATAAATCTGGAATAAAACCACAACACTGTCCGGGGCTTAGGTTACGTAAGAACAATGAACAGTGCGCGAAGTCAAAAACCTTCAAATTTAAGGGAAGGTGCTTTGAACTGGCAGTGGTGGTCATATCTTCTACCAACTGCCGCTCGGCCAATAAGCATGAGTTGATGGGCTAAAGAAGTCCTGGAACTGCTCGTTTCAACTCTATGCAGGACAAACACCTGAACATTAACGGCTCAGCACAGCTGTCTGAGCGACACAGACACGTCGGAATGCGACGCCTTTGGATTCCATTTCCACTGGCAAAATTGCTATATACTGCAAACACACTGTGTTTACTGAAGCTGGAAATTTTGAAATCAGTGACACTCTATTCAAGCTACGGTAAGTATTTTGCGTGACCATACGTAGGCTTATGGTACATCCATTAATCTGTGCGCAAAATTAATTGATGAAAATACACGACCTTAAAAGTAAGAACCAACATTGTCTAAAGTTATGCATGAAGCATTAGACAGCACTAAATGTCCCAGTGAAATCAACCCCCAATCTGCACAGACAAAATCCATTTAGCAATTTCCAAATCGAGATTACTGTACTTCAACACTTCGAAATTCCCCTGGGAATAATAGACAGGCTGCATCGCAACCGTTTTACCTGTCCATAAAACACAATAACTCAATCGGCTACAAACACGTCAAGTGAGAGCAAGTAAATAAACACATATGCTCTTTAAAAATTGTATATGTATCCCTTGTTGTGAAATACAATACTTGATATGCCTATGAATGTTGAGGAAGAGGGAAAAACATGAGGATATACTATTAAGAAGCCGTTGGCTAATTGTAACACTGTGAAACTAATCTGACTAAATAAAATGAAAAGCTTTATAAAATTAAATTCCCAGAACACAGTGGGAACGCATTAATTATATGGCATCGAGAGTTCAACTATAAGTGTATCAAAGACTTACAAGCATGTTGGGAAACTTACCTAGATTGACAAAGCTCATGACCATGTCGGCATCGTTCAGGAAATTGTTATCTTGCAGAGTTGCAATCGGCGGTCCCTGGGTGGTGAAGACAGGTTTGTAAGGGTATGAGTAGCCGTCCGCGTCTCCTTCAGTGGACATCGCATTATACAGGTCCAGCATGAACATAGGGGCTGCGTTGTGCTTCCCGTGGAGGTGCGGTCGGGGCCGGTGCGGCAGCCCCAGAATGGAGAGAATCTCGCGCTGCATCTCCCTGCGCTCTTGGCTTTTCAGTCGCCGGTGGATGAAACTCGAGTGGACCTCGTTGTCCAAAGTGAAGTTCGTGAAAACGGTTTCAGCCAGCACACAGTATCCCCACACGAGCACTAGTGCCGGAGTAGTAGCATCAAATATCGAAACCATATTCTATGTTTACAAGTAGCCAAAAAAGTATTGGTGATAAAATTCTACTTCAAGCAGATTAGACAACACAAGATTAATCGAAAGTCAGTTGGTTAAAATCAGAGGCACTCGATGGTGGGTAAGTACAGTACAGTTTATATGTTAAAGAAATGTACTTATCCCTGCATCAGCTCATATCCCACATGTTGAGGGAAGGGTCCCTCGGTGGATACATCAGTTTCAGTTCGCGTCCAGTTTTATTGGTACTGTCTTAAAACTTGGAAAGAATGTATTCCGTTCCTTGGTATATTGTCCTGAGACGATCACTGATTGTCTTTCGGCTTCCCCTGTCACACACAAGGTCTGAAGTTGTCAAGAGGCTTTGAGGGCAGTGTGATGCCTGCTTAGAGCGCAGACAGCAAACTTTGAGGAGGCGCTATCTGCTGGGAGGGGCAGGAGGCAGCTGCTCTCGCCTGTTGAACAAAGCGCTAGGTTTAAGAAAGACTGGTGTACGATTGGAAAAGGGGTTGGTAAGAGGGGGCGACATCAAGGTTATCTTTCAACATATTTATCTCTTGGAAGTGCCGTGGGAGGAGACTTAGGTCTTCTCTTGCGACACCAATTTTAATTGCCGAATTGCGAACATTGAAAATACGTTCTAGTTTAATCGTCCGCGTGCTTGTTTCTTTTGTTTGTAGGTAACAGCCTCAAATGGCCCTTCTTGTTCCTTAACTGCAGTTTCTTTGTTACACGAGCAGCAAACTATTCCTCGGGTCATGTTTGTTCCTCGTATCAGTGGCATCGAGGCGTCAGTTTGTTGTTGAATATCAATTTTTCGTTGAAATCAGCAGATCACAAACTGGAATGGCTTCAGGATAAATTCGTAGGCATTCTGTTAATTACAGGTGTACTGACAAGGGTGTGAGGCAACTTTACTGAAACTATTTACAAATGCTGGACATCAGGCGTGTGTTACTACGTTAAAGTTAAACTGAGACAATGACTTGGTTCTCAAAAATATTTTTCATGTTTCGTAAAAGCCTTCGGCTCCTACCTCACATTGCAGCAGCACTAATACCACTTAATTCCAGTGTAGTTGTGACTTTGCTCTTTGGTTCAGTGTAAAGACCCACAGAATTTGGAGTACTCAAGGTTATTGCAACTTAACATTGTAATGTTACCTCTATTTTATTTTTTTAATTACCCCTTTATGCCGTACTGAAAATGCAGCCATTTTTAATTTGGTTGTTACCTTCTGGCACTAGGACCAGGTGACGATTGTGTAAAATGTCCTTTGCATCATTAACAAGGATCCAGGGAGAGGCGTCAAACAGAGCTTTTAAATGGAAACCCCTTATGGATACTTAATCATGCTGTAATATGATCTTGGATACAGCGCCCCCCGTTCCTTAGTTTATGTGAAGTCTTGGGCAACAGAAGGAATCATGTCAAGGCGCAATTAATGATCCCCTGCTATGCGTATGTATTGTATGAACCCCAAGCTCACTGTAGCTACTGCACAGGCAGGAAGTGGGCCATAACACCATTAATGTGCCACAGAAAGCTGGGTTATGGGTGCAGATGTCTGGCAGCTGTTTAGCCCTTTGCCTGCCCCCGCTGTCCCACCAACTCTTAAACACCACAGTTAATGTAACCTCTCTGACCTACACATGTGCATCAGTTTCCCCATAAGGGATGGAGTTTGGAATGAGTTTGTTCATCCTTATGTTGTTGGATTGATTTACCACAGGATTCTTTAAATCTTAAGTTTCAGTTTGTTTTAGGGATAAAGGTGCTAGAATAAAGTGACACTTTTTGTAGTGATGATGAATGGTACATGATCTGTATGATGTTAGTCACTACTCAATTATTGTTATGGTTTATCACCAATATTGCAGTTAGGTTTTTGAGCAGTAGCATGAAAGTGTAAAGTCCTCCTTCCATCTCCCCAAACTGAATCAGCAAATGGCAGCACAGCACATGTTTACATACCAGTGGTTTCTGACTGAAGAGTTAAAAGGGACGTGGTTTTGGTTATGGCTCTGTCCAGGGTCTGCACGTGGAAGCAAGGCCTCCAGTCCTCCTCCCCTCACCCAGTTCCCCGACTGAAGTACTAGGATGAGGGATGTCAATCTTTGGGAGGACAATAGGAACAGACCCCCTTTTGTTCTGGCCCCAGTGCTCCTGATGACCCACACAGTAAACAGTAGCACTGGTGAGGCTGCGCACTGAGGCCCCTTTGACCAGGAGAAGCAAAGCAGAACAGGAGGCTAAAGACCAACACTGGCTTTCCACCCATTCATTTTCTCCCACCCACCTTCACAGACACACCTCCTTCAGTCCAGCACACACACACACACACACACTTCTTCCCTCCCACACATCACGCACATACACATACAAACATACACCACACACACAGACCTTTTACCCATGGCTATGTACTTAGTGCAACACAAACACACATGTAGTCTCACTTTTCCACACATCAAAGACATGGACTCACACAAACATACTCTCATTTCACCCACCTCTATGCAATACCTCCCTGAGAAATACAAACACACACACACACACACACACATGCACACGCACACAATTATGTCCTACAGCCCAACATACACACAGATGTACACTGTTGGCTCCATCCACCACCCCCTACCAGCTGCAGCACACACCATACATCATCTACTTATATCCCTTTTCACACTCCCACCCCCAGCTGACTGTGCGGCAATACTCACACACTCTCCCCCACCAACCGTACACCCCTTTGGTAAATCCCAATTGCCACGTGCACAGATCTCAAAACACTCATACACAAACAATTTGTGTAAGTAAGTCATTAATTGACAGCTCATAGGGAGCCTCTGAGCACATAGAGAAGACCTCACAGCTCATTCCCCCACATAAGAGGCAGCCGTCCCGCATGGAGGGACACATCTGTCATGGGGCCCAGGTCGGCTGGCTGGTAACCAGGGACGGAAATGAGCCCGATGAGGTGCAGCAGGGCTCTGGCCCAAATGCCGTATATTATCATTAGCACACAGGAGGACTAAACAATACCATGCCCAAAAATACTGTTACTAAGTATTGTGCAATCTAAACAAATTCCAAACCCCACATCCACCCTTCCTGATCCAATTACAGCCTTCAGAAATGTCACATTAAAAGGAAAAAAAATGTCACACAGCTTTTTCCAGAGTGTGGCTGGTGGTCTGACTTGTGTCATTTATCCCCCCCCACCCATCAGCCTTCCCTGCAAAACCCTTAATAGCTCTCACTGCAAACAAATTTGCCCGTGTGACACCAACAGTTTAACATTGTTTGCACGCAGTGCTTCCCCCCTACACGCACACCAAACATCCCCAATGCCCTTCTGCAGCCGGCTCAAACACATACAGGGCCTGCAGGTTGGAGCATAACATCACCTTGCGTAAGCCACTGCGTCAATCCAAAACAGCTCGTCCTGAGTCTGCTCTAGGAGACGCAGGGAAACTGAGCCAGTCTCGCCTCTCTCTGAGAACCCACCCAGCCCCACCCAGCAACCCACAGCCCTTCTTTCTGATTTGCGCCCTTAACAGCTCTGACAAAGGTCAGATTAATATTTATTTTGAATGTTGTCTTAAATGCCGTAGGCCATGCTCCTTTGAAGGCTGGGGGCAGAGCACAGTGGGCCACTCTGCAGAGGATACAGTAAAAGTCTCTTTCAAGGTAAACTGACCTTTAAATGGAGCGGTGCAGGGTCATGGGGGTCGCATTTTTCCTTGTCTGCGTTTTCGGGGCAGCGCTGCTGTGCCGCTGCACTCCCCACCCCAGCCTGTTAGACACCCAGCCAGGTGAAGCTGAGCGATTGCAAATGTTACCCTTCATGTCGGACAACATCCTCTCCCCATATGAGATGCAGCTGTTGGGCGGCAATGGGGCTTTAAAGTTTTTTCTGTCTCATTTGTGCAGTTTATTTCCATCGATCTTTTAATCAATTTGCTTTTAACAAAACACAAAGAAGCATGGTGAGACAAACAAAAAACAAGACATTAGAAGTTCTATAACAACAATACTTGTTCAGTTGCTGTATTCACATCCTTATTGTTGAGAGCTTCCTGCTTTACACCTACGGACCACTGGTCGATGTATTGAACTAGCGTTACTATATTAACCAGCATTACACTCATCTAGGAGGTGCTTAAGGAACTACACAGTGCCAGATCCACCAGGTTTGTTAGAGGAGCATGACTGGCCCATGTACGTGAAACACAAGAACATGATACATTTTCATGTGCAAGTTTGTGCAAGGGAACAATCATTTACCCTGTCCCATATTTGTTTGTGGCCACCTGCTCTATGCTGTCCTAGAATGTGTGGAGAACACTGTGTGACAGTGTCATCAGAGCCAAAGACAGTGGCCTCTGATTATGCCAAATTGCCTCTCTATAGAGCATCAAAAGCTCCAGATGGTGCCAGCAGCCAATTACATTAGGGAGGGCTGATAGACAAATATAACACATACAATGGGATTTTCATCAGACCTGTCGGAGATTTTGGTTGCCGTTTACTTTATAGCTGTGGTGTCTTTGAATTACAGTTGCTATTAAGGATTTTTTATACTGTATATTATAGGTCACATACCCTACGGAAGTTCATGGTATTACTACGTAATGTTTTTACTCCTTTCTATTATGAGCTGTACAGTACAGCACAGCCGAGAGTTTTTATGATTCATTAGGATACAATTAAATTATGCAGTGCGCAGTTCTTCCACGGAGTGTTATATTCAAAATGGCCCAGCAGGAGACATTGACGTCCACTGCAGTTTCGTCCAAGTCATTGCACAAGATCCACCTCTCTCTGTGCAAGCCTCCTCTTAGCTATTTGTGATTGGGCTCCTTATCTCATCACTGCCTGAGCTGAGCTGTCACTCACAACTTCAAACTATCAGTCACCGCCTCTTTAGGCCACTTACATGATTTCCATTAGCAGCACAGCACCAAGCAGAGCTGTGTTTGGCAGGGGCAGATGGGAAATGGGGATGGAGTGGTGGGGGCAAGGGTGGGGAGTGAGGCAGCTCTGTTTTCTATTTGTGGGGATTAAGCTGACAGATCTGTATTTGGTTTCTCTGGGCCTCTGGCTATAGCTAATCCCCCTCACCTGCAGTGGTTGCCCCCCTTTATCCGCTGACCTGGCGACCCTCTCCTCTCGCCCAGTGCAAACACTCGTCCCGAGACAAGCGCATGACTGGCTGCATTCTGTCTCCGCAGGTTAATGCCTC
Source organism: Albula goreensis (assembly GCA_022829145.1). NCBI lineage: Eukaryota > Metazoa > Chordata > Actinopteri > Albuliformes > Albulidae > Albula > Albula goreensis. The sequence continues at coordinate 25,317,587 of CM040752.1, forward strand.
ACACTTGCCAGAGATCTTTCACAATCCAAGGAAACAGCAGGGAACCCAACTTTTGGGGGGGAAATAACCCCCAGATGTTGTGGCCTTTCACAGATTATGGGTTCTGTTATCAAGAGATAGCAATTAGCCAGCAATTAAGTCTCAGTCTTGCGGAAGCTGCTTGTCACCAGCACTCAAGGAAAGGGGAGACCCCTATTAAAGTACTGTGTTAAAAGAAATTTAGGGTCAGAGTGGGGGCAGAGATCTTCCATATTCTGACATAACACACACTTAACAAGCTTTGAGCACAATGAGGAACACAATTCCTTTATAAATCAGCTTCTATGAGACTCAGTTCAGCATAAAAACAGCAAGGCATTTCAGTGTGTGTAACACTTTGTAATGATGTGACATGGATTTAAAAATGACTTGTTAATATGGTGATGAAATTGTATCAAAGTGATATGAAGTAACTTGTGTTTTTCCCCCATTCTATTCAAAAAGTTTCAGCTGAGTTAATGCATCTGAGCCTAGAGATTTCTGAAAGCATGGCTCTTGCTTTTTTTGGAAAATGAAAGCCTTCCTTCTGCAGCCCAGTGGTGTCTTGGAGGGCTCTGGAATTCAGGGCTCAGAGGTGGTTTAGCTGCAGGGTCACTGAGGAGCTGAAAATGTTCTGAGGGTCTCAGGTTGAGAGCTTGAAGTCTGCAGCTGGCGTGTGGACTGCATATGCCCTAATTAAAAGCAGTTATGACATATTTTATAAATTACAGCCATTTCCTGATTTGTAGGACATCACCGCTGTCACTTTGTGTTTAACAGAAAACAAACATTTTCAGGATTCAAAGGCAGCTGTTGGGCGCATGTGTGTGCTTGCTGAGGAGGGGACATGTTGTGAGTAATGTGCCTGCCGCCCCACCAACAGCTCATGTTTACACGGTTTTAAAAAATGCACACTATGTCAGCCTGGTCATGCCGCCCTTCATATCACCATGTGAAGTTTTTTTTATTGCGTATACTCTCAGCCAGCTGCAATGTCTATTTTGTAAGCAGGCACTGTCTGCTCTAGCTGTGCCTCTACCTGGACATTTGAATACACCAAGCCAGGTATGAATCCACTGAGTAGCCTCTCAGACCAAAAGCAAAATCTACAAACTGCATGCAATCTTTTGTAAGCAAGACATGTAAGAGGGAAATTTAATGTTCAAGTAAACTGCATAAGCTCTGAGATTTCTCTGCACCGCAATGGTTCAGATGGGATTTGAGTGTAAATGAAACACCAATGTCATAATCTTTGGGATTAGTTTCTGAATAACACATGTTCCTTATGGTATTTAACACATTCACTTACCCCTCCCTCCCTCTAAATTAAAAAGAGTAATTTGTGCCTGTGTGTGTGCCTTGCATCTCATGTTCTCACATGAGCTCCTGTTACTCCACCAAACTCTTTTAATGGGAGGTAATCCCTCGTTCTCACCAGCCATCTTTGACAATGAATAGACAAACAGCAGCAGGGAGACTTTCATGATTGGCAATCAGCTGCAGTCTTGTGAAGACAGATGCCACAGGAGGTGTTAATGTAGCCCAGGGTGACACAATGAGGTGCTAACTGCTGCATATAGCCCTGGGTAAGGAGCTCTCCCACTGACCCCCAATGACATTATCAGTGGCTGAGGCAGGTTTGTCACACCGTTATGTACTCTTGCTCAACTTCTGACGAACATTTTGGGGACATAAATATCAGATGGAACACAGAATCTTGTAAAAAAAAAAAAAAATACATTAATTTTAAAAAGACCATTGTATGTTATCAGGATGGTGGGAAACTAATACCAGATGTAACACACAAACTAAACAAACAAACTGAGCCATACATAACATGCATACTACCACATGGTAATACCAGCACAAATATACATGACATTATCTGCATGACAATGAGTATGTGAAAATGGTAAGTATGTTTTCAATATATCTTTTCAATAAAAGCTCATTTAAAGGCTGCATCCTCCACATGGGAATCGTGGATAGACACACATCTGTATCAAAAGTCATATTTAAATGTTTGCCAGCATTATAACATAGGGCGTCACGAGCACTAATGTCCGTAGAACATTCCATTGGGAAAGTTTTTATTTCCATTCGGTCGTCTGAGGACATTCATTTTATAATCTTGAGTAGCCAAGCCAGCTACATACAGCTAGGAGGGGATTAGTAATGATACTCGCAATGTGTAATTAGATAAGGTTAGAGGGTACTAATTAAAAACTAACAGATATTATGAGCAGCTTCTAGGATGGCAAACTAACCTAACCTGTCATACGTTACTAACGTTTATCTCATTGGTAAGGAAAGGTTAGCTATTGGTAACTATTATCTCTCAACTTGCAAACGGAAGTGGCTGTCGGTACTTCTGGGGCAATCTGGGTTTCTGTTGGCTAACGTAACTCAATTTGTTCATTTGCCATAACAGCGAATGTCTGAACATTTTGTCGAAATCGATAGGCTTCGAGCTGACCTGCAAAATGACCCTTCAGGAGACTTTCAGCAGGACACAGACGAAGAGCCAACCAGGTACTCGTCGCCCGCCATTTTCAAAGGATGTGTTTAATCTCTAAACTTCGAAACCCAAACTGGGTAAATTTTGTATAATGAATTTTATCGAATGACAGGTTCCCTCTGTGTCACTTACCCTGTGAATTTGTGTTTTTATTTACACATCAACGGATTGTTATGTGCACAAATAATACGTACATTATTAAAAAAAAAATAGCAACGTGACTGTGTTTGTTTTCTTGTTACTCCAAGTCAGGATGTTCTGTTTCGCATCGAAAAGGTCATTCTGGAAATAATAACAAGTCTGTCAAAAGATGAAGCCCCAGTGTTGGTCTTTCGTAACAGATCGAGTTGGGCTAACATAAGGTAAGGTAGCTATGCCATGCAACTAACACAAGGTCCCTTGACTAAATGCTGTGTGGGTGGCACTTACCGTTACTGTATTTTCACCATTTTGACCTTTGCAACATAAACACAGAAGTCTATACAAATGTGAAAGGTTTATTTATACTGTATAAATAAACTTTGGAGATCGTAAATAAGCAGGCTTTCCATGTCAACAAAACATTACAGGCAATTAACTTGAAAAGTAAGGTCATGCAAGATATCCATTCACGTCAGTGCTTGTTGTAAAATAACTTAGGAAACACATTACTGACAGTTTATGTAGTAAAGATGTGAACATAATGGCTTTAAATGGATCAGAAGAAGCTAACAGAAAGGTGATGCGGGCCTAAAAGTTGTCACCACAGATATTCCCATGCATATAAATTATCATCAGTGGACCCTAGGTTTTGTGAAAGGAATTGAGAAAACACCTCTTTGAACTGTTCTCCAGTGCTGAATCTTGAACCTTCAAGTTATATATTAAATAACTTATGGGATCTAAATATTGTATGTGTCATTTTGATGATGGAGAGAAATTCAATGACAGCACAAAAATACTTTTTCATCTACACAAAGCATCCATATGTACAGTGAGTGTAGCTGCTTTGCCAAAAGCAAGCCCAATGCATTAGACATTAAATTGCCTTGAAGGTTGTGTGTAGTTAAAATTAGACATGTTGTCTGAGTGTGTGGTCAGTGTTTGCCATGTAAATAAACCAAATTAAAAGTAATTCAGTGATGTTGTTTAATGCAGATTTGATAGCACTGTTGGCCTTCATATGGGTCCAGACAGCAGTACTGTGAACACCATTAGAAGTGACTGTCCTTCATCTGTCAGCAGATTTGGTAAGAAATAATTATTTATTGTGGAATAATATTGAACCTGCAAGCTCCAGAAATTTTTGGTAATATGAAACAGATCTGTGTTCTGAGGTGGTATCTCCTGGCTTCAGTTTTTCTGAGACATTAGTGGTTCAGCTTCTGAGATCCCAATTGAGTATCTATCTGTGTAAAATTCTGTAGTGTAAATATATTGAAAATTATTAATTTTAAACATTGCTACATAAAGACATTGTGACCCCTTTCAACAAACACAGACATAATTATCTGGGGATATTGTCTTTTGAAAGAATAAATGCAATGTTATATCAGAACACAATTAAATTACTGAAGGAATGCAGAGGTAGTATACCAAGGAGCACATAAATATTCACAATTCATGCAGGCGATAAATAGTTTTGATGTCTTGCCCTGTTCTTATTTTTGGCAGCGTTAACACTGAAGGTCCTGTCTGCTGTCTATAAACTGGTGCAAAGCAACACTTATGCAACGAAAAGGTAGTAAACATACCTACTCTGAGGTTCCAAGCAGGCTTTAATGAAGCAAGTGCTGAAATGCCTGATTGAGCTGTGATGATTTATCACTTGGATTAAGGAGAGAATGTGCTTTTGTTTGTACAGGGACATCTATTACAACGACACACAGCTGTTTGGGACTCAGAGGACTGTGGATTCCATTGTAGACAACATTTCCTGTATGCTCAAGGTCCCTCGCAGGAGCTTGCATGTGGTGTGTGTGTGTGTCTGCACATGAGTGTGTCTGGCCCTTTACACCCTCATGCCATCTTTACTTCTTCACCTCCAGAGGGAGGTGATACTCAGTAGTTCACCAAAAATTGAAAAAGCACACATGGTAGCACTGAATCTTGTATGTTTTTGGATCTTATTTACACTCACGATATGTGAATACCATGGTTGTTGTCCCAAGAGGAAGCACCTGTTCATGATTTGTGTTTTTACATTTGATTTGCAATGATGGTAATGAGTCACAAAACAAAGAAAAAAAACTCAATAAATTAAAGAACCAAATAACTGAATGGTTATGCACCTGCAGCTTGCCACATCTAAGGGATTCCTCTCTGGCAATCTTTGCTACATGGAGGGAGACGGCACCAAAGTGAACTGTAGCTCCGGGTCAGCTGTGAGTGGACAAGATTTACAGATGGCGCATAACACTCTCACAATATCATTGTAACATTACAGCAATGTGATGGTGATCGCTAACAGAAGTCATAGAAACTTGGTGAGAGCATTATATATTAGCTGGATATAGGCTGAAGAGTACTTTGGGAGACAGCTGTGACCTGCTGTTGAGATGTTGTCAGCTATGAAACATGATCTACACTCAAGAGCTGCCCCACCAACCTCTGTTCAGTGACATAAGGATGTCCACAAGCTCAGCCAACAGTTTTACATCATATGACATGATTTCTGGCAGCAGCTTCAACCCACATACAAATAACCTGCATTTAATTGACAAAAAATGGAATTCATGATGGGATTTTCTTATAGATCATTCCTTCAGAATCATAACAAATAGATAATCAGCATAGTTTCAAGTCTCAATGGCAGCTTGGTGCCAATCTGTGGGTAATATGTGGTCACTGTTTTTTTTCTCATTTAGGCTGTATCTGTTTCATCTAATGTTTGTGGAATAACAAGTATCCTTTGAAGATCAGTTTAAAGAATAAAGGGCATCCCATGTTCTGTAATGCTTTATAAAAGCAAACAACCTTCCTCCCGTGAATGTCTTCTGAATGGTAATATTGAAAAGTCAAATCGCATTAAGACAGGTGTGGTCAGAGTGCACCTAACCAAAGTGCTCAGCTGGAAGTTCACCTTAACTTGTTTAGATATTGTGTCAGACGCAAAGTTTGTTTTAATTGTGGAAAAAGACGCTACATTCCAGAGGCTCCTGGATGACGAGTTCTGTAGCAGGCTGGCTCCATGTATCTTGATTACGGTAAGTCTGCCTTTACAGTTTAATTGTATGCAGACACAGGGAGTTGTGGAAGTGCTTAGGTGAGATCAGCACTGAAATGTCTGTGATGTGATGTCATTTCCCTTCCTTATATTCCAGTTATTGGTTTAAACATGAGTTTTCCTAAAAATCTGTATGTTTTGTTTTCTAGACAAGTTTTTCTAGAGGATTCATTCTCTTGACTGTCTTTAAAATGAGGTTTCAGTGAAATCACTAATGTGAAGTGACTCTTTGTGTCTCAGGGGAAAGGTGTCCCAGATGTGAACGGCAGGTTGATGGTGAGGAAGCTGTGGGACACCCTGCGTATTCCCATCTTCGCATTGGTGGATGCAGACCCTCATGGTACAAGATTTCCTGACCCAAACTCAGAAGCGTTGTAGCAAAACCTCTCCAGGTTTTAGAACACACAGGGGCTTGCGTGACCCCCACAGCTGATGGCAATCTGAGTAATGTGTTACGGTTGTTAAGTCAGGCCCGACCTCCTGATCTAACCTACCGGGATTACTGAAGTCCCCTAGATTTACTGACACTGTCACTTTCAATGACTCCCTCTTCCTTTACATTGCAAGACACGTGTGTAATGGTCTACTTTGTCCCTGTGAATTACAAGCCCAGAATAATTGTTATGGTATGGTTGTGATTACAGTATGTCTGTGCTTTTCCTAGGAATTGAAATAATGTGCATCTACAAATATGGATCAGTGGTAAGAGCTGTGTGCTGTTTGGCTCAATGCTTCATTCACTGAAGGCCTTGAAACATTTCAATGCTGCAGTATGTAATTATTCTCTTTCCTTAGAGGAGAAGTTTTGCCCATTTGAACATATGAAGTTATCATTTGGAAAAGTCTTTTTCTGTTTTTCCCCTTAGTCCATGTCCTTTGAGGCTCACAATCTCACCGTCCCAAGCGTGATGTGGCTGGGCCTCCTCCCGTCCGACATTGAGAGGTTTAGAAATACCCTTTATTACTTTCTACTTTGTGGCTTTAATTGCGATAGCATTGTTGTAATTTCAGATTTTTACTTAAAGAAAGTATTCTGCAACATGGGACATTTCCTGTATTGCAGAAGGCCGAGAATAACCAGATGAGTGGTGCTTAGTATCCAGTTGGAATTTTTTCTTGAAATACAGAACATTTATGTTTAGGGTTTCAACATGTCTGAGTAGCTCTTGGAACAATCTCTGACTTTGATGTTGATCAAAAGCCCAAGCTCTTGTCCCAGTCTGTAAATGAGGTGGGGTTTTTGAGCTTGAAATAAACAAGGGCTAAAAACCTTCTTTTTAGCTGCTAATTGCCCTGAGTCCATTTCTTTTCATTTTGTAATTTAAATAAGAATCATTAGCAGCATTTTCCCTTTTTTACTTGATTGTATCTAATGTGGCTGAATTACCATTATGTTCTTCACTAAAAGTAATTGTGTTCATAATCATGAGATTTGGTTTCATTCCAAGAGGGACCCAGCGGCTCACATTATGTCAGCATTTTACAGCATGTTACAACCAGTCAAGTTTTTCCATTTTTAATCAGTGGCTAAAAGTTGCAAAAGTGATACATTTAATTAGGTCCCATTAAATAAAAAGAAATCAACTTCTGTGGGGGTGGTCATTGAAATGTACATACTTAATCACACGTGCGTGCACACACACACACACACACACACACACACACTCAACAGTTTTGAACCTCCTGTGCTTATAGTTTTCATACCAAATATATAGTAAGCCTGTACTCAGATGTAAGTAAAATTACAGTTAAGATGTAATTGGATATCTGAAAGCATGTTTCAACAAATGAAAAAATGTTACCTTTGTTCCATCTTCCATATTTCATAGAAATCTTGGACAGTTATATGATGGGACAGCCTTTTTTTTTTTTTTGCTTGTATGATTAAGTTCATTTCAAAAATAGAATAAAATGTTATTACATTTAGACATTGTAAATGGGTGCCCTTGGTTAAAAGTATTGAGAACAGTTAACATGCCAGGATTGTGAAAAATAATATAGTGCAACTGTCTGTCAGTCATAAAAATTATTTGTTTCAGACTGAGTTTACCAAAGGATGTCCTGATTCCTTTCACAAAGAAGGATGAAAGCAAACTCACAAGCCTGCTGAAACGGCCTTACATCATGTGCCAGCCTGCTTGGGAAAAAGAGGCAAGGCCACAGGGAAACAGACCTTCTCACTAATGGTGGAGAAATGCACTCATCTGGTTTTGTTTCACCTAAACCCTCAAGTACTTAATTGGATCAATTTTTGGGCCTATTAAGTTAAAATGACCATGTATCTAAGAGACATGCTGAAAACCTGCCGGTTTGTGGCTTTTCCAACGCAGGCAAAGCCACCTGGATGTTTTACAACAGGATTTAAACTGTATAAGAGTGACACATTGTACAAATATGTGAAACCATGTTTGAATGTCTGCATACCTGGTTAGATTTGTACACAGATTAATGCCTGTGATACTCCGGGATGTGACTTCCTGCCTCTTGAGTGTTGAAAACCTGTTGTTGCAGATGGAGAAGATGATGAAATGGAGACAGAAAGCAGAAATCCAGTCCCTCACATCGTTAGCCCCAGACTTTCTCACTCGTGTGTACCTGCCGAACAAACTGCGTTATGGAGGTTGGATATGATCCCACACTGCCCCCTTGTGGCAAATTGACTTTTCCTTTCTGCTAAAAGTTACATGATTGATGTCAATTTTCATCGTTATACATTTGAATAAAGTTCACTGTAAATTATATTTATAGTATTTCTGAGTGTAAAAGTTAAGGCAAATGAGTCTTACAAGGTATTTATTATGTATCTATACATTTAAGGAAATAATGAAGAAAAAGGCCTTACAGTGGTCTAGTTTGGCTCTGTGGTTATAGATGAGCATTGTTTTGTGCTGTTTTCCCTGTTTTGTCCTTGGGAAAGTGGCACTGATTCAAATACTAAGTTGTTTTGGTTAAATTGCTGCTTGTTTGTCAAATAAAAATCAGAATAAACTTCAAATCTTTGAGTAATTAGTTTTTCTTTTAGTTCTACAGAAACAAGTAGCATTGCTTTAAGTACTTTCGAGTGTACATTGGTGTGATTTTTAGTGATTACAGCTCTGTCTTCAGATATTTATGCCCTGAGGTGAGTTATTAAATGTTTAATCCAAAGTAAAGCCCTTAAGGATGTTTTTGTGTTGCAGCAACATGGTATAAGACAGTATATATTTTTTTCTTTTCAAGAATTAAAAAGAGTTTGATATCAGCCAGTGATTACTGTGTTTCTGTTACAGTTTGACAGTGATTTAAAGGCTCTGTCTTCCATGTTAGCCTCAAAGGCTTAGTAATTTGGTAATATAGCCCATTTGTTCAGTATTCTTGATGGTTTATTGATGCAGGTCAAGATTCAAGAGATTCAAGACTTATTATTATTATCACATCATCATAATTTTGACAGTATTTGAGTGAAAAACATGCAGAGAGTAAAAGTTTAAAAAATGAAATACATAAGCACACATCATAAGAAATAGTAAATTTAAGCAAGAAAAATAAATTTAGAAAGAATAATAAACTTAAGAAAGAAGGAATATACAAATATCAAATCAACAAAATAGTATATACAACATGTACATTAATAACACAGCAGTCAGAGAGGCATAGAGTAAACTGCAGCAGTGACTGATTTGGGTGTTCAATAAGGTGCAGCCCTAAAACTGTCATTATTTCTTGTTGAGAAGCCTGGGGAGAAAAAACTGTCTTTAAGTCTGCTGGTTCTTGATTTAAAGCTACAGTACCGTTTGCCAGGTGGTAGTAGCTGGAATATTTTTTGGTTCGGGTGGCTGGGGTCCCCAATAATCCTCTTGGCCTTCCTGATACACTGCCTGTCATAGATCACCTCCAAGGGTACGCTGGCCACAAAATTACTGGGAAAGTCACTTTGAAGATATACAAGTCAAATATTACTATCAGTGAATGCAAACATGCCAGATACAAGATACACTAAAAACCATGGTTCCTAGTTTGGAACACCTCTTATGACCTTAGGTTCTTGCTTAAATAGTCACAGAAACAGGATGGCCAGCGTTGGTCTAATCATATTTTCTCTTGTCAGACTTTGGCTTTACTTCAGAAATTCTAGTCGGCTTTTCATAACACATGTCTGTTATTTCATGTTTTTAAATAGACCACAGTCAGATAGAAAAGACCAGATACAAACTGTACTTAACTCAGAAGATATGTTTAGTAGGAATGAGCCTTATGCTTTTCCGTAGTTGTATGTCGTCATCATAAGGCGTTCAAAATTGGAATGATGGATACTGGCTACTAGCAAGCTAACCTGCTATACTTGAATCTGGGTCGAATTTAGCTTAGAGCCAACCCAAAAACATAAGCTATTGGTACGTATTTATTAATGGTGTGAGGTAATGACACGGAATGGATGTGCTTTCGTTTCGCGAGGGATTCAGTGGTTAACATTGTCATCATCCTCTTATAAGTCAATTTTATGCTGATGGAAGCAAGCTAACGTTAGCCAGTAGCTAGCCGGTGTCGTTTGTAATTTTGTGGTGTCTTGCGCTATCTAGTACTATTGGTCGTACTCGTTACTGCCTAGTTGCCTGTACTGTTTTCCACTTGATGTTTTCTTTACTTTGCCAACCAGTCTAGTAGCTTAGTAAATATATAATGTCAGTTAATGTTAGCTAGAATGGAATGTGGTATTTTCTTCGTTTATCTATATATAATGTTGATGGATAACTAGCTAGGCAGGCCAGCTACATTGCTGTGGGCAATTGCTATAGATATTAGCATTTAACGTTGACATTTGCTGTTGATACTGGTATGTAACGTAAGCGTTGACACATCCATATAGCAATTAATAGTATTGTCAGTCTCAATCATAATAACTAACTTCAAATAATAGTTACATATGTGGCGAGACACTCATTTGGTCATAAACGTTACTTGCTTCATGCCTCTTGACAGAGCTGCAATGAGTTTGTTTGGGGCAAGTTCTGGCTTTGGGGCTGGAGGCACCAGCGTATTTGGCAATGCAACAACGGATAGCCACAATCCAATGAAGGTAAGGTAATCCTTATACGTCGGTCTTTGTTACGTTAAAGCTTGTTTCTGACTGTTAACTAAATCACCAAAACAATGGGAAATTCAGATGAGACTTGCTCCTCTCTCCATCTCTCCCAGTGCCACACATTTACACAAATAATACAATATTTAAACTGCAGGATGTTGAGGTCACTTCCCCTCCTGATGACAGCATTAGTTGCCTGGCCTTCAGCCCCCCAGCCATGCCAGGCAACTTTCTGATTGGAGGTTCCTGGGCCAATGACGTAAGTAGGTCTATGAGAACAGTCTTCAATAACTACTTTTATACAACTTTATGGTTAAAGTTTTGGTTAGAAAGGGTTTAAAGTTTACACAGTTTTCCTGCACAACACTGATGGCAAATACTGGATGGTGTGTTTTTTAATTGGTGCAGGTACGATGCTGGGAAGTTCAAGACAATGGGCAAACTGTGCCCAAGGCTCAGCAGATGCACACAGGCCCTGTACTGGATGTCTGCTGGAGTGATGTAAGTTTCCAGACATTTTGCAGCTGACAAGCACCTGTCATTATCAGGCTATACAGTGACGCATCTTTTTCTGTGTCACAGGATGGGAGCAAGGTCTTCACTGCCTCCTGTGACAAAACTGCCAAAATGTGGGACCTAAACAGCAACCAGGCTATGCAGATAGCCCAGGTAAGCCAAGTGTCAAATCACTGCTGTCAGTTATCATTAGAAAATTGAAGGTTGGTATATTTTATTTAAATTAATTGTTTTTGGTCTGAATATGCTGTAATTCTGTAGAAATGGCTCAAGCTTTTCCCGTAATTACTCTCAGGGCAGCAGTTACATGAAGAGAACGTATGACTAAAGGTAATACACAAATAGATGCATGTAAAAGCAATTCTTCGCCAAAAATGAATATCCAACTGAGATCGAGACAAAAAATAGGATGGCTCCTGAATTTTTATGAAAATATTTGTTCATATGGCTAGACATTTGTATGAAGGATCTTGATACTAATGGTAGGAAGAAGTGTATCACATCTTTATTTGGGCACATAGCAAGAATCAAACCGAAGACTTTTTTTTTTTTTTTTTTTTTACTTTAAAGCATGAAGCACCAATCAGAACTGTTCACTGGATAAAAGCACCGAACTACAGTTGTGTCATGACAGGAAGCTGGGATAAAACTCTTAAGGTAGGGTGTGCCTCATGAAAATAGTCATTTTATCGACCAAATGGCACTAGTGGTGGAGTGTTATTTTTATTTTTTATTTCTTTTCACTCACTGGAGTTTTAAGTTGAGAGAATTCTCATTTTAGTACAGTGGTCAAGTTTAATTCAGTTTGCACCCATATAAAGACATTTCAGTCTCAGAACATGCCATATGAAATACCTTGCTGCACTCATCCCGATGTTTTTCAGTTGTATATCACAGTCTGTCATTTGAAAATTGTGTCACATAATGGCCTGAGGATTTATATGTCAATAGAAATATGAATATTTTTGCTCTTTTCTGACTTCCTTCTAAAACTAATTGGCTCACATTCTGATGTGCAGTCTTGTATGGATTAGAAATGTGATCATACCTATCCTTTTCGTAAAGTTACTAACCAAATGAGGCAGCTGTTTTTATGGTCATTTCTTTGTATAAAATCAGGAAGAAAGCTTGGCTGGAATGGGTCTGTGATTCAGTAAAAGCCTCCCCTGTTCCTCTACCCCGAACTGTGACTGACATGATGTCCATGTTGTCTCCATATTCACAGACTCATATTTTTTCAGCTAGTTCTTATGTAACCTGTGGCTGCATTTGATTTGTCTGTCAGTTCTGGGACACACGCTCGCCAAGCCCCATGATGTCCTTACAGCTGCCAGAGAGGTGTTACTGCGCGGACGTGGTGAGGACCCAGAGAGCCCCCTCTTCTCTGTGCTCTAGCTCCTTCCCGTTTCAGTCTCAAACAGCTGTTCACTCTAGTAATCTTTTTTGTTTGATATTCTGAAATACAAGGACATGGACAATGGTGTGCCAGGAGTAAATAGTCATAATAAAAAAATTGAAGTGTTTTTCATATTCCCAAAGTTCTGACAATTGTAAAAGGTGGGTATAATCTGTCAAAGAAATACAACCATTAAGAATCATTAAACTAATACCAAAATTCTAAATTTGAAACATGCATACCAAAATAGTAGAAGATTAAATAAATGGAAACATTTTCCAGTGAGTAATCTCAAATAATGTTACTGTCCGGAAATTATGCACACAGAGGGTCAAAATTTCATGAGTGCTTATCATGGATTTTGAAGTTTGATATGGTAAAGTAATTTTGAGACTGATTATTCACTTGTAACCCTTTCACTTCATGAGCATTCCATATGGGTGTTATCTTTAAGAAAACCACTAAAAGCCTATTTGAAAAGGAATTAAAGTTTTCAGTTCAGCCTGACAAGTAGTAGGAATCCTCTGATGCACTGAGTTGATCACAGCCTTAAAGGAAGTAGCACTGTGTTATTGTGTTAGATCTGTCGGAGACATTTTGAGACAGTTCCCCTGGTGTTTGTCAGGTGTACCCCATGGCAGTGGTGGCCTCGGCAGAGCGAGGGCTGATTGTGTACCAGCTGGAGAACCAGCCCTCTGAGTTCCGCAGAATAGACTCGCCGCTGAAGCACCAGGTCTGGCCCCTTGTATTCCTAATGAGGGTGTTTTATAGCCAGTAAAATGAATTCATGTATATATAATGGGTCATACGTCATTATCTTATTGATCCTTTCCATTGTTTTGTTTCATTTCTCTTTTTAAATGTGACTGATGTTGCTTGTTAGCTTGGAAAATTCAGATGATATCTGACTGTGTACTTTTATTTATGTATTTATATATTTATGTATGTATTTATTTATTTATTATTTAATTTTTTTAACATTTAATTTGCATTGACAGTTAGGAGAGTGGACTGGTCCACACTACTTTAAGTCTGGTTTCCAAAAAGTAAGTGCTAACTGGGCCAATTTCCCTACTCAGCATCGCTGTGTCGCCATCTTCAAAGACAAGCAGAACAAACCCACTGGCTTTGCCCTTGGGAGCATTGAGGGGCGTGTGGCCATTCACTATATCAACCCCCCTAACCCGTGAGTATACCTCTCAGGATCTCCTGCCCCAGCACTACATGTGCATTTATGAGATGCTCTTATCCCCCAGTTTGATTCAGTCCGTTATCCATCCATACATGTATATCATACATATGCAGGTTAGTTCCTATACATACTGTTCTTGCTTTGTATTATTGTTCATATTGCACAGTGAACTACTTGGTACTCTGCATAATTTTAATAGTCTATAAAGTGGTCTGTGGTTTGGCATATAACAATGAACGATGTATACATCCTATGGTTGTTTTCCTTGAATGTTGAGGTGATGGGTGTTCTGTCTATGTAATTGTTGCTGTGTGTGCGCACATGCATGTATGCACGTGTATTTGTGTTGTAGTGCAAAGGACAACTTCACCTTCAAGTGCCATAGGTCCAATGGAACCAACACGGCAACTCCACAGGATATCTATGCTGTGAGTAGAATGTTTCCTGTTCCCAGCTTCTCTGCAGGTTGTTTTGATTAAAAAGCCAAAGGGGGTAATGTGATTATATAAGAGCAAGACCTGGAACAGATTTACTAGTGATCCTTTTTTTAAAGCATGTGTTTACAGCAATGGTGCTCAAACCATGGTATGTACATCTGGATTGGTGGTTAACCTCGGTTTTCTTTTTGGTGGTCTATGGAAAGGCACAAAATTATTGCAACAACATCTTAAAAGAAGAGACAATGTGACTACAAATACTTTGTCATGAATGATCAGTCTGAATCTCATAATTGCTGTAAACATGCTTAATTTTTTGTGGTCGTTCAAGATTTTCTCTCATTTGCAAATGGTAAACCGTAGTGCTATTGGTGTGGTGCAGGATGTGGTCTGGAGTCGATCTGTTTCTTCTTGGACAGGTGAATGCCATCTCGTTTCACCCGGTCCATGGAACCCTCGCCACAGTGGGGTCGGACGGGCGCTTCAGCTTCTGGGACAAAGACGCTCGGACTAAGCTGAAGACCTCTGAGCAACTGGACCAGCCCATCACAGCCTGCTGCTTCAACAACAATGGCAACATCTTTGCCTACTCCTCCAGCTATGACTGGTCAAAGGTAACACCAAAACACCGAGTATAAGGAAGCACAAGGGCCTCTACAAGAGAAGATCTCTTTGTCAGCCTTTTTCTCACATTTGATTTCTGGTGCCGTTTTCCACAACTTTCTGCAACTGTAAAACTGCAATGCTGAGAACTCAAAAACTGGTTGTTGAACACATGGATTTAAGTTATACCATGATTTTGTCTTCAAAGAGAGTTTCAGATTTTCAGGTTTGACCTGTTGCCATTTTCTTTTATTTTTATTGTTGCATAATTACTATACATATCTTGTGTAATAAGACGTCCAGACTTTCACCACTTAGAACCCTGATTATTTATCTTTCAGTTTATAATCAGTTGAAACTGCAACCTCTTTCAGCAAATTGCTTTGCCATACAAAACAATAACAAAGTAAAAGCTTTAGTTTATTAATTCCTTTACTGTAATTCATATGACCAAGAATTCATTGTCCATGATATCATTAGTTTTTGTTCTAAAATCTGGAATGAATGCCGGTCACCCCCTTGGGGGGTGGGTCCAGGGGTAAAATAGTAAGTAATATTTGTTTATTTTTTTCTGTTAATTTTACATATATTTTTCATTTGAATGTTCTTCAAGTGTATTGTGACTGATACAGCATAAAATAGTTGAGCATTTTTTTACTGTCACATTTTGTGCAGTATTGTTACATTACATTACATTAGGGGCATTTGTTAGACGCTCTTATCCAGAGGGACTTACAAGGCAAAGTGCATAAGAACAGTACAAAAAGTGCAAAGATAACCCTAGAGAGGGGTAAAGTCCTAAGTGCCAAAGGTGATCGAATAGATCAGGACTCCCCGACAGACTACAGACTTAGTAAACAGCCTAGTTTAAAAAACAATCACAGATTAAAGAGCAACACATTACAAAGAGCAAGGGAGGGGAGGGGAGAGGTGCAGTCTGAAGAGGTGAGTTGTATATTGTTGTAGCCGCAGCTTTCGCACTTTGAAATCATTGATGTTCCCTGCACGCTCTGCATGTGCCCCTGTGTGTTTCTCCCCAGGGACATGAGTACTACAATCCCCAGAAGAAGAACTACATTTTCCTGCGCAACGCAGCCGAGGAGCTGAAACCCCGGAACAAGAAATGGTGAGAACAGGCAGCAGCTCTCTCTGTCACCCTGGCGACCGTGTCGCTGGGGGTTGGCTGCCTTCCTCCAATCCTGTCAGTGCTGTGAGATAGTCACCAGGGACCCTCTCAGTATCCCATGGTACTTTGCATGCAGGGGTCTGTGTTTTTGCTGTTGTAGAAAAGCAGGGACGCTCTGTGGTACCCCAGGGCGCAGTGGTGTGTGAGTGCTACTCCCGGTGCCTGAGGCACGTCTAAGCTCTGAAGAGTAATCGACAGCGAGGCGATGTTGTGCGCTTGTAGTTAGGAATATGCTGCGGTGCGCAGTGCATGTAGGACATGCCTGGAACAGTGTATTTTTAATTGGGCGGAATTGCTCAAAAGGAATAGGTATGCTTTAAGCAGCCTTTACTTGCTGTGACACAGTACAGTCATGCATCACTTCACATCCACCATACATTCTGTGAAATAGGATATTTTGTGATTTCGACATTGTGTGAAAACCATATTATATACTTAGCAAAGCTATATGGGATACTGTAGTGTACCTGTGTTGAATAAATAGCCAAGATTCTGTACAAGTACAGGACTGTATTTCATCTAATGCATCTGGCAAGGTAACATATGGGTTAAATAGGTTATGTCCGCTATGCCCCATTCTCCAGTCGGGATTTCTGAACTCTATGATAACCTTATGAGACCACGGACATATATGCGGTCAGATGTTGCCCGAACGGATGTAATGCGGCGCATGACTGTATGTGCGAAGAGCAATGGCATCTGGTCTGAACAGAGTCAGGTGTAGTTCATTGTGATTATCTTACTAATTTAATTTGCCGAAGTGCTTTTCAGCCAGAAATCCATCACATGGACAAAATGAACAAAAGTCCTTGTATAATCCTGAAAATTGCAGCAATATGAATGTTTTCATATTTAAATAGGATTGACTATAATGAAAATGCTGGACTCTCATTAAATGTGTAGCTATTGTTAAAATCCTCACAAGCTGTTTACATTCATGCAAATTGTATTTTTCTCCTTTTTTGCGAAAACACCCAACAATAAAAGTCATTGCAAAAGAAATGGAGGGCCTAATGACTGATTGCTCCCCCTCCTGTCTTTAGATTCTTCCAGCCGTGTCACATCTGTACTGGGAAACCCGGGTTCGAGAAGTGCGCGGAAGACCTGCCTTATTATGTATATACTGCAGAGCTTCTTTTGATTCTCGCCAGGACCAATGGCGGGGCATTGCTTGTAAATGGACCAACCAGTAAAGGTCCCACTTGGTGCCCACTTCAGCCCATTTCGGTGCCATTGGTGTGGCCTTTGGTCATATGAGGACCAGGAGTGTGGGGATTATTGTTCTTTTTATGTGTCTAAAGTTTTTTTTTGCATCCTAAATAAATGACATTCAGTTTGTTTCGCTGTTACTATGTGCTGTAGTCCTATACATAAATATATGCATTGTGAAATAAATAAAATAAATTGTTCTGTCCTACAGGTTTTTCCAACAAATACTTTATTTCACATTTCTACAGTCTTTTTGTGTGTGTCCAGGGGTTGGGGGTGAAATTGATTTAAAACTGAAAGGTAATTGATTTAAAGGTATGTGTTTTTAATTCTAATTAAACATATTTTGCCAAAAAAGTGACTAAAATCTTAAATCGTGTGAATGGAAATTCTGTCCTGATGGAACGTCTCCCTCACCCCATGCAGTTGAACTGAATGACCACTAGGAGGAGCACATGTATCTTCCTTAAGTTTACCTGATTTATGGCAGTTCTCACTGAAAGAGAAAGCTTATTATAAAGATGAGACAGTGGAGGTCTGAGAATTGTGATCAAAGGTACCTTTATTAAGACAAGCTTGTGAGAGGGGCAGTCGGCAGAGGAATTGGGTATTTATCATCAGAGTATCAATAAAAGGGGAAACAAAGGACCAGTGTGAAAACTGAGTAGGTTGGAGGTGAGAAGTGCCCCCGGGAACAGACCAGAAACAAGAGAAAAGGTGGGAAACATCCACTTTATTGAGGTCATTAGTGTCTTGTCTCACTATGACTGTACTGCCAATGAGATCTGGCCACTTAGCGTATGATTCCTGGCTCCTTGTTGCAATTCAAGGGTGGAGGTTTGTTTCTTAAGCTGCCCCCAAAGTTGTTGCTAGTGACACTCAAGGGCTGTTCTCAGCTACTGGGATTGTCATACTCAAGGTACCAGATTGACACAGTCCTCCTCTACCCCCCAGAAAAGGTCATCTATGCTGGTATGGACAACAGATTTAAAAGGAAAGATAGTTCCTACAGAATGGAAAACGGTATGGTTGGTTCTGTCTGTTCCACATGCTGCCTTGCCCCATTGTTAGGCTTAAGTGCAGACCTGACGGATGCCAAGAGTGCCCTGCATGGAACATTCATTTAATCCCTCAACTATTGTGTGAATTTAGTGTGACACATTTATAAAGTTCAAAATGCGTCAGTATCACAGTAAAACCAGATGGTAACTGCCAGCATGAACCTGGCACTGCCAACTGTGAGCAGGTCAGAAATACCTGCATGAAAAAGTTTGTGTGGAGGTTCATCAATCTACTGTAGATAAAATAGTGTGAACTCCCTTTAATCAAGCTTAATGTATGCCTTGGCAGCAAAATCAAGGGTATCCCAGAAAGTGAAAAAAATACAATTTTTGTTCAATTGTTTAAATAAATTCATTTAAATGCAAGTACACCACATGTGATTGATACACCACATGTGATATTTATGTCAAAGCATTGAGGAATATATTCACTGAAAACTATACACTGTTTTTAGTAATGAGACAATATATTATATAACTACAATGTAAATGCGCTAAATGTTTACGCATACAATAACTCTTTACGGAGAAGTAGTGGCCATCGGAAATTTCTAAAACATGAATGGTTGGAGATGGAAGGAGAATTCACTCTCCATTTTATTTCTGTGTTCTCAGCTGCTCTTTGCTACAACATACGCTCTTTCCCTGACTCGATCTTCAGCAGCAATTGCGAGTTCAGCGTGAATAAAATACATCAGAAAACACATCAGTCAGATCTGACTATTCAGTTTAATGGGGTCACTATACTGCAACATTATGTTACACTATAGTTTATCTGATGGAAGGGGCTTTCAAGGCATTTATTTAGGGTATTTGCTCGAGAACCATTTTATACTTTTTGTATAATGAACGTGTGATTTATTTTATTGCCATCTTGGACTATTGCATGAGGTAATGTGGAGTATGAGACCAGGTACTGGTAAATACTGGACAGGCTGCTCGCGCGACAAGTTTTACCTACTTTAACATAGGACTCGAATATTAAACAATACGCATAGGCTTTTGTTGTCAAAACACCAACTTTGAGTTGTATTCTGCGCTAGCTAGCTTAGTAGATACAAACGGCTGCCACATAAAAAAATATTAGTATGCTACATTGTAAATACAAATATTTGATAACCATTGTGGCTTTGTAACCGTTACGGTAAAAGCAGAAACAGCCACGGCTTGTCTCTGTTCTTAATTTTGTATAACACTATATAATGCAGGCTGTGTACTACACATTTGTTGATCGTCAATGAAGGGTTGCACGACACATTCGTTTCAGCTTTTCTTTGTGTAGTAAAGACAAAAGCAGGTGCAAGTGGACAACGTGGGGGTGGGGTGTGGGAGGGGTTGGGAGAACGTCAAATCGGGAAACGTCATAAAAGTACAAGGGGTGTCACCAGACGAAGGACACTCATTGCATATTGGGCAAGAAAATGAAGAGGCGTGGGGGTATTCTCAATCAGTATAAATCCCTTTCCGGGAGCGTTTTCACTTAGCAAGTCAAGGCACCTGCTTAGGCGGCAGTGGGACAGAAGTTCTGCATGGTGACCCCCTAAGGACACGAACAAGAAGGATAAATCTCGTGGATGTAAAGGTCTAACGGCTAGTTAATTAAAGAGAAGAAAAGTGAGAGAAGCGCGCCAACTGACTACAGAAGGATAATCTACCTCGTTTTTTTGTTTTCTCGGAGCTATTTATTCACATGTTTAAAAATTGCACGTTGGCTGCTCATGTTAGTTAGCTACTTACCCTGTCATCAGTAGCTGTTCATGTTGCATATTAACAGCGTGCTGTAGTTACCAGATAGTATCAGACTAACGTTAGCTAATGCTTCTGCATCAGTTTGTAAACGGGGCGCTGGAAGCTATGCATCCAACAATTCAAAAAGACACTACTTTTACAAAGATTTTCGTCGGCGGTTTGCCTTACCACACCAACGATGCCTCTCTCAAAAAATACTTTGAGGCTTTCGGCGAGATCGAAGAGGCTGTGGTCATCACGGACAGACAGACCGGTAAATCCAGAGGATATGGCTTTGTAAGTAAGCTCTCTGTGGTGTGGTGGAAATTCGCCCACATTAATTTGCTATCACGTCGACATGGAACTTGATGCACTCTTGTGGTGATTCTCTCGTGTCTGCCCAAGGTCTTATTTTAGCAACCGTTTCGATACAGTAGCGCCGGTAGCGTTTACCCGTCAGTGAGCTCATGTGGTGGGCTTTCTTATTGAGACCTCAAGTTAAACGGGCGTTCAGATTTAGTAATTGCTAACTTTGTAAGCCAGTAGGTTTCCGAAGGTTGGATGCAAGTCATATTTTGCATTTTACGTAAAGCTACGTCTTAACATGTTTGTAGTATCTGTTACAGCAATGTTTATCGAATGTAATTGAATTATTTTTAGAATAAACTGACCGATATATGGATTTTAGCCACCCTACATTTGAACTATTTTTACGTAATCATTTATTCCAAGTTATCGATTGATCCTATACAATCTTTTGCTCGCTACGACCATTGTGATGAAACTGGAGTAATTGTCACTGAAGCTTTTCAATCAGTCACTTGTCCAGTAGGTTAGCTGTTATACTGTTAGCTGTGGATAGCTGTTACACTCCACACGTGATTGACTGTTGGTTCTTAAATGCTTGTTTACTGTTGATACCTAATTGATTTTTACATATGTAATGTAAGTAATTGAAGAAAACAAGATGGATAGAGCTATCCGGAAATAGGAGAGAATTAAAATTGAGTATTTCGTCTCTTCTTTGGCTTGAAATGCACTGTATACAAACTTCAAGGTGAACTTGTACCCTCACGTTTCCTTCCGGAAGGTGAGCGTTATTGTTCTAATAACGGTCTAACGCATATTTAAAGTTCCAGGTGCCACCCTCGAGCACGCCCTTGTTGCGTGTTCTTTGTTTCATTTGTGCCATATGGATAAAAGTAAAACCGCACTAGATTATAAATACTGCTCGTGATCCTGTTTAGATGGTCCTCTGAATAATATGGAGCAGCACAATTCTCACAGTACTACTCGTTTCATATTAAATATGAGTTGTAATTGTACATTTTTTTTAAGCTGGCACAAAGGTTATGCTGTAACTATAGATTTACTTATTTAGATATGTATTGAGTAATAACTTTGAGTTCTTTTTATAGATATATTCTGGTATATCGTCAATGTCATGGTTGGCACACAGGCGAGTTGGCTTCTTCAGTTTAAAATTACTGTTACAACCCCTTTCCAACCCCTAAGTAAGTTGAGTGGCACATTTAGTATTGACCACAAAGTAAACAAATGCAAACTTGTTAACTTCGTTACATTACATTATAACATTAACTTCCATGTTAATGTACTCTGAAGGGACACGCATGAATAGTAAGCTCTTCATGTTTCTGTCATGTGGTAAGTTAAACTACTCAAAAAGCACCCAGCTCCAAAAAAAAAAGGTTCATAAGGACCAAGTTTTAAGTACTGTTAATTAAATGAATGCATTGAAGTGAATCTTTTCTTTGAGGCAGACAGCTCAATGGGCACTATATGCAACTGTGGTACATTATTTTAGCACGGTTGGAGTTGTGAGATAAGGCGGCAGTTTACTTCACTTCCTTTTTTGTGTGTGTGTGTGTAACACACAGTATTTCCCAGTTATTTGTTTTGTCATTTCCCCTACCAACATGACTAATGTGGGGGGTTGTGTTTTGATCTGCATTGTAGTCGTGTTTCACACCAAGCACTCTGAATCTACAGTTCCTTTCAGGCCCTCCAGAGCTAAACCTCTGCAAATCAGCATGTCATGTTTTTCTGCAAAGAATGCGCTCTTGATGTGTTTCCAACTTGTGCACCAATTTGTTTTGCTGCATTTATTAGTGAGACCTTGTGACTAGTCTGAGAATTTGTGGTTGCAGCTGTGTGTGTGCACACGGGAATTCACGTGTGTTCTTTTTAGAGCTTGATTCTGATCCTCATGCATTCCCTGTAAACTGAAAATACACATCAATGTTGACACGACAGGAAAAATTTCCCATAAGCATTGCTCAAGAGTACTGGAATTACAAGTTCTACTAGGTCTAAGAATTGTTGAAGTAGGGTTTATACTGTGTTTTCCCTGCTAGTGTGCTTTTGGAGGAGCCTGTTATCGGTGCTCTTAAGCTGATGCCGTTGTGTGAAGAAACTGAGCTTTTTGAAAAACAAACATACATGCGCACACATACACAAGAACAGCCCTGCTCACTCACTTATCCACAAAACAGCTACTGTTCCTTGAAATGAGGTCAGAGTGGTAGGGCCCCTCTGTCTTTAGATTTCCAGTGTAAAAAAAAAAAAAAAAAGTCCTCCCGCGTGCTCTCTTTGTTCCTAGCACTAGCGCACGTTCTGTGCTCGTCCCTCTTCTTGGGGCCAGATTCCCATAAGGAGACATTGACCAGCAAAACTGTGGCATGAATCAACAGCATTTTATTAAACGGTGATAATGAGTTTATATTGGAATGATTTGAAGAAGAACTGAGCGCTTTTCCATGGATTTCTGGTTTAATCTCCTTAATTTCTTTTATCTTGCCCTGTAACTGTAAGCTTCCTCCACAGCAGTAATAGCCATATGTTCAGAGATTGGACAACCACAGCAGTTTTTCACCCTGTTGCTGGTTTGAACTGCTAACTGTGTAGTTTTGTCTTCTGTGCCGGTCTCTTGCAGTTAGACGATTGGTGCCCTCAGCTTCTGCTTCAGTCCAGCCACAGACAGGCCTAGAGGAAATTGAGTGACCAGGTCCCTTTCTGACCTTAACATAACTACTTGATTATCCCCTGGTTAGGTAACCATGACAGACCGAGGGGCCGCAGAGCGGGCCTGCAAGGACCCTAACCCCATCATTGATGGCAGGAAGGCCAACGTCAACCTGGCCTACCTGGGAGCCAAGCCTCGCAGCATGCAGACAGGTGAGCAGGAGCGAGGTGAGCTGAGCTCTAAATTGGTTTGCGTAGATCCACGCACTTCTGAATGTGCTTATACATAAACATGCACCTGTTTTTTTCAAGTGTATAGTCCTCTTTATTACATATATGGTGATTCTTCAGTTGGGGGCTCTTCTCACCATCTTACCTTTGGATAAATAATATGTAGTATTTTTGTTTTAATTATGTTAAGACAATGTTTACATGCTTTGAAGTAAAGACCTAATGATGGCCAAAACTGAGCTTATATAGAATTAAAATCTGTTTTATTTATTTGCCTAGTGGCATGATATGGTACAAACTATGTGTTGGTAGTGCAGTGTTGTGGTTATGACATTTTCCACTCTTTCAGGAAAAAAGGTGCTAGGTCATGGATTTGTTAACACTGCTCAACAGCTAGTATAAGATGCACTTTAAATACATATAAATAATGTGAACAGTTCAGTTCTTTTCGTAAAATATTGCCATAACCGCATAAATGGTAATGATGCTAAATACGTATACTCCTTGATCAGGAGGAATATGTGATTAAATGACTCACTTTTCTAGACATCAAAATATCACTCTTCTTTCATGGCTGACATGCTCACCTGTCAGTTTACATTTCCATGGTTACAACATAAACAAGTGTTACCCTCCAAAAATTCCCAACAGTAATTATAGGCTGTCGAAGTAATGACGGTAATGTTGGGGACGGTAATATGTTGTTGAAAAATATGCTCAAGTTGTATAGATTTTTTTTTTTTTTTTTTTTTTTTTTTTGGTGGTGGTTCAATAAATAATATTTTTAATAACTAAGCTATTTATTTTGTAATGACGTATTTCTAACAAGAATTTATAACCTGGGGACATAAAAGTTCCCCTAACTGAGGGATCACCCATATGCCGATGTATACAGAAAAATACATTGCCACTACATATAAATCTCTTTTCACATCAAGAAACCTGTTCCTCCTTTAACAGCTGAGACTGCTGTCTAAGTCCTGGTAAATTGCTGTTGTTGTACCATTCACATTACATGAGGCAAAGCAGCCATGGAAGGCTGGAAGTTTGTCTAATTTTCAAAAACAAAAAGGGAGTGATTGTCTGCATCACTGCTTTCTTTATGTCCATGTAAACATATTTAATGGATTATTGTCCTCAGAGCTTCTTATTTCTCTTGGCAGTATATTTGTAATGCTTGCATGACATGTTCCTATTATGGTATACAGAAAGGAGTTTTCCAAACTGTTACATCAAAATGATAGATGGAATAACTCCATACTTACCACTTACAAACAAAACTCAATTTATGGACCAATTTTTTTTTTTTTTTAAAGCAATCATATTGTACTTTTTTATTTTTTTGTATAAATGCATGCAAGCAAATGTTGTGTGATGCTTTTCTCTGTATTATTAAGGAGATATAGCATGTATTAAGCCTTAGTCGGGCACCATTAAGCAGCAAAATCGAATGAAGTCACAGATGAGAAGTACTGCTTTCTGAGGAAGCACAGAAATCCTCTGAGCTCTGTGATTATGAAAGCCCTCCACTACTTGTTGCTGCCATATGCTCCAGTTCACAAAGTGGATGAGTAAGTGAGTAATACAAGTATTTGTGATGCATGGTTTTGCGCATCAGTCAGTCTGACAGTCAAACCACACATGCAGACACCAAAGAGTTGCCAGTTACATTCATATAATATATTTGGCAGCTCAGAGCCCTTAGTAAATCACCTCTGTAACTGAGGGAAAGCAGGCTGAACATGTTGGTTGTGGACCCCTTTCACTTTAAAGTAAATGTGGCTCCAATGCCAGGACATCGCTCTTTGTGCTATAGTGTGAATGGGAAAATGGGCATATTCATACACACAAACATAAGGCTGACCACAACTCAATTTGGGTCAGGCACATTAACTATTAACGATCACCCTACATTTGCATCTGTTTTCTTTTTTTTACTGGTAAGCAATCATTACTGTCTTCATCCCTATGGGTCCTCCTGACAATATCTTCGGCCTGTGAGTCACAGCACTTCAGCTCTGGGAAACTGCTGTATGTCTCGGCATCTTCCATTCATTTATCACCTATTCTTTCTGCCAGAGGGCATTCTGAACCTCAGTGGGATAATACACTGAGAGTCACCACTGATGGAGGCCAATTACCTCACAAGGTCACCATCATATTTTCCTTGTATCTGTGAGTGTATGAGTGGGTGTGTGTGTGCAAGTGTACGTGCAAATGTGTATGTACATGCGTGATAAAACAGGCGTGTGTGTTAGTGAGGGGTGGACATTGGTGTGCGTGTGTGTGTGTTGGGGTGGGCACCAGTGTTTCAAACATGGTTAGTCAGAGGTTAAAGCTAACGCTGGGACAGGCCTGAGTCATGCACTGTGTACTGGACCATGCGCGCCGATGGGCCCTGCTTCCTGGGTTCTGCAGTGTTGTGATTTAGTGAGGAGACGGGAGTGCATTGGTTCTTTCCCATCACGCCATGTCCACAGAGCTCTGTCCATCTGGCCTGCTGACTGCTGTGTACCCCAAAATCTGCAGCTCATTGACTGCCTGCACCAGGAAGGCCCTTTATCCACCCCTTAACATCTATGATTTATATCAGAGCTTCCTTTTGTAAAACTCACCACCTCTCTCCATATGGAGGTGTAATTCTTGAAATGGGCATTCCCTCCCCTATTGCTTGCGCTGTCTGGCTTTCTTTTCCTCTTAGTTTCAAAATTGATCTTCACTTCCTGTTTCAATATTTTGCCTTTGTGCATTGGCCTGCATTTTTTTCCCTCTTTTTTTGTGTTTAGAGATGTGGTGTTTATAGGCTTAACGGCCTTCCTAAAGGGACAGGAAAGAGTGCAGGGTTCCATTCCTGTCCAGGGTGTCAAGGCTTTGTGCGTGTCTGTCCCTGCTGCTTGTGTGCATGTGGGCCCAGCCTGTCCCAGCTGACTCCGCTCCAGCTGTGATTCATGGGGAATGCCGGGGGTAGTGAAGCGAGAGCCATCCCCCTGAGTGACTCACTGGCCACTCTATCACTGTGCAGAGAAAAGAGAGCAGTAGTTGGTTTACTGCTGCTGTGAGGGAGAGGGTGACCCATCCCTGCTGTGCTCCCACTGCAGAGTGCTTGCCATTGAAACACCATCTTCCCTCTACTCCAAAGTGTGCCCCATGTCTGTGATCAAATATTGTCCTTCAGAGCAAAGGTCACTGTCCTGTCTCTGATTTTATGCATAATGTCTGCCATTATAATCTCTCCTGTAACATGCTTGGTCTATAACGGGCACTCGTTCTTGTCCTTGTCTCTCCAATATTAAACTCCTCTGTGTTTTGCACCTAACACAACATTTTGCCACTCCAGTAATGCATTATCTCCTCTCCCCCAAGGTTTTTCCATTGGTGTGCAGCAGGTCCACCCAGCTTTGATCCAGAGGCAGTATGGGTAAGTAACATGGCGCCCTGCACTTCATAACACCATGGCTTAGAATGCTGGAATTAAACGTGTCTGGATGATCTTTGGTCTGTGAGGTCCTGTTTCCTCTGATATGCATGTTCACTGGTGTTTCCAGTGAACGTATTGCTCTAGCAAGTTTCATCAGAAAACATTTGTTTTGATTCAATACAGAGTAAAGGATAGGACATTGGGCTTGCACTGAGGTTGGAGATTGAGTTCTTGGGTAGTATACTGATGTTGTGCCTTTGAGCAAGGTACTTCACTTGCATTGATTCATTAAATATGTAGACATATAAATGTGTAGTGTGTAAACTGAAAACAAAATAGGATTTGGCCCTCTTGGAGCAGGGTTGAGTATCCTAGGCCTGACCTGTCTGGGTCTTATTTGTCAACACTGCCCACTGGCTACACCTTAATCAAAAATAAGGAAAGGACTCTTTACAATACTAGTATGTTACACTGAACACAGAGAATAAAATGGATTTTTCCATCTGTCAGAAGCTAAAAATATAACCACATGCATACACAAGAATAGTCTTGCGCACTCTGGTCTTGTCCAAACAACCCATCCTTCAGTGCACTTGTATGGTGTGGTCTCGCTCGCAGTAGGAGTGGCACGTGGATAATAATGGCATATTAATGATGATGATCAGCAGTGTGCTCGGTTTGAGCGATGAGTGCTGGAGCTGTGGTGGCACACCAGTGTACCCTGAAGAGGGGGGAGCTGTCCTCCCCTCACCCCACTGCAAGTCTGCCTGTGATACACATTCCCTTATTATGCGCATGTCTATCAGAACAGGCACTTTTTTTTTTTTTTTTTTAAGGCCATCTGCAATTATATGCCTTTCTGTGGCAATGTGGTGTTTACATGTGAATCCAGCACAGAGGTGCACAACATCAGTCTTTCAGAACTGGTGTGTAAGCACTTTTTTGTGGTTTCCTTTAAATTAGCAGCCAAATTAGGCCTAGTATATAATCTCTGATCCAATATGTTGTGCAGTCTTCTTGCTACTCAGCACTTAGATTATGTAATCAACTGCCTGAAATGGTCAATTAACATTCCTCTTTTGGTATCTTAGGTATACATTTTTGCTGATGTTTAAGGTTAAACAAAAACCTGCAAACCTTGTGCCTGTCCAGTACGAAGAGTTGGGAACCTTTATGTAGTGGAACCAGTTTAATTGCAGTGGCTCAGCTGGAGGGTCCAGAACTAGAATCCTGTATACCTGAAAGGAATTGCACTAGGAAAATGCTGTCTTCCCAGCCCCTCCTCCACAAGGGTGTTTTCTTACGCTGGTGGTAGTGTTGACACAAAGCAGTTCGGAGGTTTTCTATTTTTAGTGTGCTTTATCATGCCCAGTCCCTCTCCTTAACGGTCTGCTGACTGGGTGAGAAGCCCCTTCTTGGCTCAGTGCTAAGTGCTGTTCTTGGTTGACCTGCCTGTCGATGAAGTGCGAGAGGGGTGGGCCTGTCCCCTGTGCTGTGACTGAGTTGTTTAAACAAGGGGGGCTGTCGAATTGCAGTCCAACGGCTGAGTAAGCGCATTGGTGCTGGGGTCGGCTCTTGGCAGGCTGCCAGTGGTGTCCCCATCACTACATCCCCTCCTTCCACAACGCTGCTAGGCACAGTGTGGTCGGTTGTCCTCTCCCTGCAAACCCGATGACCTCGGCTCAGACACACCCTCCCTACAATGAAACGCAAATCTGTTTTGCAGTCTTTTTTGATTGCTGGAATTCCCACAATTTTCTTTGTACATGTAAATTGTTCTCTCTCTATTTCTGCATTGGCTATGCAATCCCTAATGCTCGGTGCCGCCTTTGGCTCGTCAGGTCATCATTGCAAAAGAAAACTGTTCTCAGCAGAGCTTCCTGGTTAACTAGTGGTATAATAAATAAAATACATTTTGAAAATAAGAATTTTCCAAGGGGTGTCAGCTGATTTCAGAGCCTGCTTGCTGTGTATTGTTTGACCCACAAATCCAATGTGGTTCTGAATTGCCTTGTTTGGGTGAGTTACCTCAGCACTGTGAAGCTTTAAATTAAATTAGCATTGATTTTTTTTTTTCCCTTCCTCAGCTGGCGATGCCCATGGGTATCTTTGTGTTACTTCAGTTCCTATAAGGCTGTTTAGTCCTTAGATCTGTATGGGAGCTGAAGGAACACAGACCCTGTTTTAGCTCAACTGCTATTAAATTTTAAACTGTTTCCCTTTAATTATTGATCTGAAATGGCTTTTAGGGAATCAAGCAAACTCTGGCCCAAAGGGTTCATGAATGAGTGATGAATTGTCAGTGTCCTATGAAAGGGATCCACTGACCCAGGCTGGACTCTGGTCTGTGCTGCCCTCTCTGAGCGGACTGGGCATTAACCAGGTGCACTGCAAACCACCATCCCATTTACTGTAAATCAGAGGTACACAACTGCTTCCCTGCTGGGCTGTTGTGTATTCTGGTTTTTGTTTACCAGTTATTCTGGTCTTATTCTGTATGCACCCATGTTGTTTCACATATGCGGATATGATGTGGGGCTTTGACCAAAGAGGCATATGCAGTTTGCTGTGCTGTAGCTCATGGCTGTTGTTGGGTAAAATGAATTATCGGGCTGATTTAAATTCGTAAGAGCCCGAGTTAGCAGTTTGGTAAGAGCCCGAGTTTATGTACTTTTAAGAAACTTTTAAAGCTGCAAAAGGCAAATTTGTCACATCCCATCTGTGTGTGTGTCAGTCTTACAGAGAAAGCATCAGATGGACATGAGGTCAGTACGGAGCTGGACTTTCTGTTGCCCCCCCCGAGGCAGAGGAGCAGTGCCCGGGTCAAGGTGACGGCCTGGCTGGCCCCTGCCCCAGTGCCACACCGCCCTGCTCTGACACTCTGCTGCCTCGGCAGGAAGTTGCAGCACCATCTGCTAACTGCCAGGGCAGGCAGAGAGAAGTGAGATTTAGAGAAGGGGGTTGAGAGGGAGGGAGGGTAGCAGTGGTAGAAGGCTTTGTACATTTCCTGTTCAAACAAAAGCAGCTTACACCAGGGAGGGATTAGACCCAGCGAGGCTGAAAGCGGACACCTTTGTCGGCAGGATTGGAGTAGGGGGGTGGGTCAGGTCAGGCAGTTGGGTTTGTTTTAGGGGTGTCTGAGAGTGCAGACAGACGAGCCCGGCTTTGCTGAACTAGCATTGTCGGGGATCACGGTAGTTTAGCGTCTGCACCAAGTTGGTCTCCCTCCCCCATTCTCATGGTCTTTTTTCTTTTTCTTTTTCCTCCATAGTTAGACTGCAAGGGGGTTCCTTTTATGACCATGTTGTGCAATGTTCACATTTTTCATACTACTTCCTAGACTGCCCTAGGGCTCAGTCACGTCGTCTTTTGACATATGAGTGTTTCACGATATGCTCTGGTCTGTTTTTGAGGGTAGGATACTGAGAACTGTGGTGAGATGGTGGCCAAGTCTCAAGACATGTTGAAACATTTTTTTAACCACTTGAGGCTTTTCTACAGTTGAGGATTTCCCAGTGCACTGGACTTTATCAGAGCATCCATTACCCCAGCGCCTCGCCTGCAGTGTCACGTCTGCCACCCTGCAGATAACCTCAGTGACCTTTAGGCCCCTGTGTCTCCTACACTCATGTGCCCAGGATGAGCTGTCCAATGTGTGCTGTCTCAAGCAGCAGATCTGTGCTCGGTGTACTAAAGGGCATAATCAGTGACGAGGTTGGCTGTTCATATTTGTGAATTATCTAACAACGTTCTGATAAAACATTTTGGATGGACTGAGTGAAAACTTCCTATTATGGATTAAATGAAAACTTCATGTATATACCTCAGCATTCATTTCAAGAGTAAAAATGAGTATTTTATGTAGTGAAATGTTGAATATGGAAATATAATATATAACTTATCATGAGTATTATGCAATTTATAGGCTAATATTAGTATCTATTCTATTAGATTTAAAAAAAATGTCCAATTAGAAGAAAAACCATGGCTGAGAACAGGAACTTTAATATTTGTAGAGCACTGTTTTCACATCTTATTTTCAGATCATACTTGCTCGTCTATTACTTAGTGTGCGCCCTCATGATTTTGGTAATTAACTTCTACCTCATTTTCTCAGCACCCTCATTAAAGGAAGCATCAGCAAGGCCTCTGAGGACAGCAGATTAGCTTGCGGTAGATTTTCAGACTGGAGTGCGGACCCTGCTGTGGGGCTGGGGGTGCACGGATACTGTGCACTTGTGCTGTGTCACATTCAGAGTCATATTTCTGTGTTCAGTAGAGTCACAGGCAGTGGGAGGTGCCATGCTAAATGAATACATGTCCAACATCATAGAGCATGCTGTGTGTTCAGTGTGTGGTTGCTGCAATGTGGCTCCTGCAAGAGACTCAGCCTGAAGGCTGCTGCAGCTGCTGCTGTTGTGAGTGTAAACACAGCCAGGCCTGATTTGTCTGTTTGTAGGTAAGCAGTGCTGAAGCTCATTAGCAGCCAGCTCCATAGGTCACTGATCAGTGGACAACAGAGCGCAGAGGGAGGTCAGCACAGACTGGGTCTGAGCAGAAGCCTGAGCTTGCAGGCATGGAATGAGACGTGGCAGGCTGCCTTGCCTTGTCCTGTCCTCAGAGATATTAATACATGCCATGGCTTCCACAGCCATGTTTTCCATTCTCACCCTCCACTTCAACATTCATGAGATAATCGTGTTCCATTCAGCTGCTAAATCTACCCTCACTTCATTAGGGATGCCTGATGTTCATCCCCAGCAATTTGCATACAGTTGTGAACTCCGAAACCCTTTACGGTCAGCAAGCAGGTCAGGTCTTAAACTAGAGACGATTGTCAGAGATGCGTCCCTTTTCATTTGTGCTGCTGTGTGTTTCTCTCTGTCTATGTGCTGCCTCAGTGACGTCGTGCGGTAAAACGTCTCAGGGGCCCACAGCTGAGCTCTGAGCTGAAGGAAACCCGGCTCCTTCTTGAAGCCAGCCTGAAAATCCACAGTCCAAAGCCCATCGCTGTATCCGCCTCTGAGGTGCCAGATATGGGGGGGCAGGTTCACGGAAGACCAGCATGGTGGTGTGCAGTGGTTTTGCAGGAGTGGGGGTGGGCTCTCGGAGGGGCTTCGTGGTGTTGTGCAGTGATTTGGATTGGAGTGAGGGGTGGTTTTGGGCTGAACGGGAGTGGAGTGTTTTTTGCCTCTGTGTGTATGCGAGTGCTCTATTCTGAAATGGCTATGGAATTTTGTGGTGTGCTGGAGAGCAGATCTCCCCTATTTATAGCATGGCTTTGCTTGAAGTGGGGTGATAATCACAGTTTGAAGTGTGATGATCACTTGAGGTCATGAGGGAAGGGCTCCCTCCCCTCCTCCTCTAATCTGTACAGCTGCTGTGTGACCTCACTGTCTTGCCTTGTGATTGGCTCACAGAGACACAACCTGATTCTTAACTGAGGTCCTTTTTGCAAGCATCAGGTAGGTGCTGATCTCTATATTAACATTAGAGGTGGTTTAATGTAGAGAAGCATGAAAGCTTTCTGCTTTCCTGTATAGACAGCGTTCTCTCCTCAACAAAGCAATGACACCATCAGTTTCATGGCCTGGTCAGTCTACTATACAAGTCAATGTGATTTTTCATGGTGGTCATTACTCTTATCCCACTGTACACAAAGTCAAGTGAGACAAAGAATCTAACATGGTACAGCAAAAGTGTTTTATGCAATGTTAACATTGACACTATTTGGTATTGAAAATGACTTGAACTGACATAGCTAACATAGGTAAGCTCCTTGTTGGGGCTGTTGAGTGGGTTGCTTTTGTAGAGAGTGACACCTCCCCGCCACCTATTAGCCCCCTGGTTCCTGCAGGTCTCCAAGGAGGTAATGGAGAGAGGTCCCTGAGCTTAAACAAGCCTGATAGCTGTCTCCTTTACTCTAAGCAGTTTTCGTCAGTGCATTCACTTGCATTTACATTTGTCTTCCCTTTGCATCCATACCTGCAAACAGCAAGTCCACAGACCCACAGCAGCAGCTGTAAGGCTCCATTTCAGGCTCAGACATATTAAAATCTGTCCTGAGGTGCCTGAAATGGTATGCGGTATGAATTTTTACCACCCAGTGGCTCATGTGCTTCTCACTATCATGCAAGAAGGAGATCACTCTTACTCTTGCACAGCCTTACCACTGATGAGCCAGTCTAACAGGTGTTATGCCATTAAATTAACTTTGTCATGCTCACAGGTTTGATAACTGGTATGACATGATTTGGTAATGGAAAAAGTAAAATTCTTGGTAATTAAAGTTGACATGACAAATTTCATTTGGTATCTGTAAACCTTGAGATTAACTAATAACCATACCAGCTGTACACAACTGCCAAAAATGAGACTTTCTTCTCAGTCACTATAATTGTCTTGTGTTGTAAGTTTCTGTTCTGACCTTCTTTGACCAAAATATTGTTGGCTCCACATTGTATTTCTGACAGTAGTGCTAGGAAATGCCCCCTTTGTCGTATTTTCACAGTATTTTGCGCTATATATTTGTTTTGTTGTATGATTTATGTATTTTCAAATCAATGTGAATGGCCAATGTGAGCGCTTTTTTCTTTCGTCATTGACAAAGAGCGCATTTTATAGTTCTTGTGTGCATTTATACCTCATTCCCTTGAGTCCAGGCAGTCCAAGTCTGGATTTCCCAATTTTGAGGTTCATATCTCTGCAGTTCTTTCTGTGGTTCTCTGCTGTTACCT